>BQNB010056932.1:7894-29880 GCA_026074375.1 Tanacetum coccineum
AGTGGTTTAAACTCGTTTGAATTATTACATTCGTTAAGACAAGACGTTGAACTCCTACTTATAGTCTTAAACTCATTAAGTTTTCATATATGTTCAGATAAGTGTTGCTTACTGACAAATGACGAAAATATAAGTCATGAATGCAGTTGAGAATTGGCTTGGATTGACGACACTACAAGAAAAAGGGGCTTTAGTGACAAAAATTGAGTGACGACTTTCTTTTTTGGTCACAATTCAGTGACGATATAATTTATGGTCACTATTTTTGGTCACTGGTCAAAAGTCGGTGACGAAACTTATAAGTGGTCACTATGTAGTCACTAAATTACGTTCTAGGTATTTTTGATCTAGGGTAGTGACGAGATATTTGGTCATTGATATGATAAACATCGGTGACGATAATTTTGGTCACTATTTCACGTATCGTTAATTCTATAAAATGATTAATATAAAGACATTTACGTATATATTACTAAAACTTGCATATTCGTATATTTACTTAAAAATCGTAAATACTACCATACGATACACATAAAAAACATGCATTATGAAGAAATATGTTAAGTTGTAAAAATTTAACTTTGTTTGTGCAAAAAATAACTTGCAAAAAAAAGTCAATTTTTTTTTTACTTTAACACTCGGCATATATGTTATATCATATTCATTTAAAAAAAACTATATCCATCTAAAAAAACTTATCCATCTAAAAAATATGTAAAACTTATCCATCTAAAAGAAGATCCACCCATCTCATATCCATCTAAAAAAACTTAGAATAAAAAAACCATCTACTTAGATCAATCGCATATAAAAAAAATCAGATCCATTGCATAAAAGAAGATCCGACCCATCTCATATCCATCTAAAAAAACTTAGAATAAAAAAACCATCTCTTAGATCCATCGCATATAAAAAAAAATCAGATCCATCGCAAAACACAACATCAATCCACCATGTAAATCGTAACATCATCTTCAAGCTCAAATCGCTCGGTTGAAATCGGATTACGGATCGCTCCGTTGTGTTAGGGATTGCTTGGTTGCGTAACGGATTGCTCGGTTGGGTTACGGATTGGTCGAAATCAAGCTCTCATTTGTGTTACGGTTCGGATTTCATCTAACTTCTCTGCTTGTTATGCTCATAAATTTGATTGTTAGGTTTAAATTAGGGCTTGTAATATGAATTAGGTGAATTTTGATTGTGTGATTAAAGTGTGATTTCATTCGTTTTGCACATTTTTACTGTATACAATTTGATATAATTGTTGAGATGTTGCAATGATTACCTGTTTAGAAGGTAGGTTGGATTTTTATTTAATGTAAATTAGATAGTATAGCGAGACGTTACTTTTGCGTTGTAGGAGTATGTGACTTACTACTTAAATGACTTTAGTTATGCTTCTCATATGTGAATTGTGTCGAGGGTGCTAAAAAAGGACATATAAGTGGCTTAAAACTTTGCACTTTAGGTAATAGTGTTAGGATTTGCTTATTTTGGTGAATTTAGGTTCGAGAAGTTAGTTAAATTTGTGATAAGTTGATTCCAATTAGTGAATTTAGGTTCGAGAAGTTACTTAAATATGTGATGAGTTGATTCAAATATGTTTGTTATATGCATATCTAATGAGTCATATTTAAGTAAAATGTGTTAATTTTCGTAGATGCTTTTAAATTGTTAAGATGCTATTTAAATATGTTTTTAATAAGGAATTTAGTTTTTTCCTCAAGTGTCGATATATTTTGTGTGGACGAATATCTGGTCAATATATTTAGATGTTGTTTAATAGTATGAAGTTCATAATATAGGAATTTGTTTTCAGGAACTCTTTTTATTATTAGAGCATATGGACAAGTCTAGAACGCATATTGCACCGCGGACAAACGACCCTAGATATAAATTGAGAGTGGAGGAATTTCTTTTTTTGTTCACAATAGCCTGTAAGCAGCAAGTGGCTGTTTGAGAGTAATTACTTTGTCCACTTAATGCACAAATCTGATAAACACAATCAACATATCAGCTTAGACGTAAAAGCGGGTGTTTGGCATTACTTATTATTTCCACTCACATATATAAAAGTTACAGCTTGCTCAGGTTTGAAATCGAAAAATGCATAGCAAAAGTACATAAAATTTACGTATGGGTGTTACTTATGGTTGTTTTGTTATCAAACTTGATATTGTTACTATTTATATTATATCTTGACATATACTTGAATATGATACGGTGCCATCGCGTTCTCCCTATCTGAATTCTAATTATTTATGTCTTCGACAAATTAATTATTTTTTTACGAGAAAACGACACCTAAGATAAGTTGGTTGTATTTGACTTTTTAATTTTGTTAGGATTAAGATGGTTATGTATTGGTTATTTAGATTTGTATTGTTTTAATGAAGAAATTTGTTATCATTCATGTTGCATACCATGTTTGATAAAAGTGTTAGTGTACAGATTGGTAGTGTGGTTTTGTACTTTTGATTGTTTGATTGTTTGGTTATTGGTTTAATTGTCAAAAGTGAGCAAAAAAAAATTCAAACGACAAGCAAATAAAACAAAACTGACTGATAGATGTGCGACAAATGATAGAAATGGGGAAGTAGCCATAGGGAAATTACTAATACATTTATTTTTTTCTAAATGTTTGGATAATGCTTTTGATGATGTGTTTTTTTATTGTTTGAATTAGGATACAGGCACAAGACCCTGTGAAGAAAGGGAGGCTTGCTTAACGTATGAGTTTTTGCATTTTTTTTGGTTTCTTTGTTAGGAAGTGAAATTTATTTATTTGTTGGTTGTGTAGGTGCAGTAACTTAGTATAGAAAGGAAACAAGATGAAATATTTGATCCTGTATATGATTGCAGAAAGAGTTTGAATCTTGCTGCGATATTAGGACAGGTTTGTAAGAGTCAAACATTTGTACAAGCCTATGGGCATACCCCTAATTTTTATAAGTGTATAACCTTTTTGAAATGTGAATTTATTATACATAGTTTCACATTCTATACCAAACAGAAAGAGGTCACTACCTGAATCAGCAGGATGTAATTTTAGAAAAAAGGACATTTGAGGCTGTGTGACACGTTTGGGAAGATGACATATCAACGGACTAAACTTTTCTTCTGCTTTCTTTTTGCGCTACCTGAAGCTGCGTAAAATTTGGAAGGTTAGTGCTGCAACATTAGGTTTATAGGTTTCTTTATAAAAAGAAGCCTTCTGGTCCACGGCTCATAATATTGTATACAATGAATTATCTCATGTGCAAACACCCCTTACCTGACAAATGTATAGCTCAAGAGCGGGTGAAAAATTTAGAAGTTAGATGTTTGATTATAATCGTCAAGTTTACGAGATTGTATTATGGATTATGAGTTTTGTTAGCTTGATGTAATTGAAATTTATGTTAGGTGTATCAAAAAGGTGGATTATGAGTTTTGTTAGCTTGATGTAATTGATTAACCAGTTTGCAATAGTTTTAGTGAAAGTGGAAGTTATTTGTTTTCTGCCAAGGGGGTTATTTGTTAAAAAGTATAAATCAGAGTGAATGCTAGTTTTAGAGTACGCTAAGTGTAGTCATTACTGGTTCTAGCATATTCGTTACTAAGTGTAGTCATAATTTGTCTGAGCATATTCGTTATTAAATGTAGTCATAATTGGTCTGAGCATATTCTTCTCGTAAGTCAATTTTTTTTAATTGTTAAGATGCTACTTAAATATTTAGATGTTGTTTAATAGTATAAAGTTCATAATATAGGAATTTGTTTTTAGGAACTCTTTTTATTATTAGAGCATGTGGATAAGTCTAGGACGCATATTGCACCGCAGATAAACGACCCTAGATATAAACTGAGAGTGGAGGAATTTCTTGAATTTGCTTATCGTCACAAACATGAGTCATTAGAAATTCCATGCCCTTGCAAAAATTGCAACAATTTTCATGACCATAATAAATCCACCAAGTAGGTATTTACGAATGCAAGATGAAGAGTTGCATGTTGAAGAAACAAGGAATTCTATCTCTCCCTCTCAGAGCCATGGTAGACGAGTAACAACCAGGAACCAAGAAGAACAATATCTCCATGAACACTATCATGAATATGAAACAAGGAATTCTTTCTCTCCCACTCAAAGTCATGGGAGACGTGTAAGAATTGATACAAACGAGGCATATCAACAAGAACAACAGCATGAAGGTGATTCGATACAAACTGAGACTTACATAAGTGATGATGAAGATGAAAAAGAAAATATCGGTTCAACTTCACACGGTATGCTATTATTATTATTATTATTATTATTAGAATGAGTATCTTTTTTTGTTCTTTTGCTTTCTGAGTATCTCATATCTGATATTCATGTTGCATCTAGGCACAACAGTTACTCGGAAAGAAACCAGAGCTTTAGGCAAAACTAGAAAGAGTCGATTAAACAAGGGAAGTTTAGTATTTGAAGTTGATGAATCTTTTGGACGCATAATTGGAAAAAACAGTCAAGGGTTTATCACTAAAGGCGGATGTGTGATGCGTAAGTATGCGAAGTTAGATGGAACAACTTGGAAAAAGCAACCGGATCTATTGAAGACTGATATAATCTCTAAAACCACGGTAAGTTTAAACTTTCCCGTCATTTTTGTTATATAATTTCCCTTATTTTTATGGTTTTGAAGCTAAGTGCAGTCATTATTTTTAGATTTGTCATTATTTTTTCTTTCTACAAGAGCATTTACCCTGCCTTAATAGTTTCTAAGGGGTTGTGTGGTTAGAGGGTTTGGGTTTGCTACTGCTTAAATTTGTGTCTTTTTAAGGCTCTTGGCTTTGAGGGAATCAGTTTGATACCCATAATATTAGGCATTCTCCATACCCATTTGAAGGGTCTGGGTACGCCGATTTAGAGATCCATGCCCATTCCACAGTTTAGTGATCCAGCCAAAGGTCCCATATAGGCACTTTATTACTGAGTAGTGAGCTACATACATGACTATGATGGTTCACTTTTTTGAAGTAGAACGTTGTGTTATTGTTTCTTGGTTAGAGCTATCATTACATAACTTTAGGGGAGATGCTTATTTTGTTAGTTGTCATCGTCCCATATAGGCACTTTATTAATACAAGTAACACTTAATATTCTTGACACTGTGTATGTGTGTATACACAACGTGTGGTAGCTGGCCTACATACCTACTAGTACTATAAAGAGGGTGAGTTTTTTCTGACCAGAAAGTTCTGCGTCAACTGTATCAGATGCTACCTGAGTTTTGCTTAGAGCAGTTCACAGCAGATTTATAAATCTGTACAACAAATCTTTTGGGACTATTGCAAATGACATGGAACTTGTTGAGTGTATGTGGCCGGTATTTACTCGCATTACTATTTTCATGTGAAAAAGAATACCTTATACAAGTGACTAACCGGCTGTTCTTGATTGGCATAGTTGAGAAGGGTTGTTTGGTTGTAGTAAATTCAAATAAGCCAGGCAGGACTTGTGATGAGTGATTAAAACATGACTTCATACAAACCTTTGCAAACAAAGCTGACAAATGAGTTTTAAACTCCTCATTCATACGGATCAGACACTCCATATAATTCAAATTCTGTGATATTTATAGCTTTTTTATATGTTGTTTTTAACAACAATTACTGACATACATTGTGATTCCAGGAAAACTCTAACTTTGACTTCAAGTGTACACGGATGAGGAGTGCTATGTCATCACAACTGGGTTACCAACACAGAAATCACCAATACAAGTTGCACATTCATTATAAAGAATACGAGACAATGGAGGAGGCAATGACACATCCAAGGTATAGAAGTTTCTGACTGGGTGTTGTTATGTGAAAGATTTGCAAGCGAGGATTTCCAGGTACCTTATTTCTCTATACACATGTAATCTTTCTTTCTTTTTTAATTTTATGCTTTTTGATTACGATAATATCACTTTATTAAACGTTGCAGAAGATAAGCGAAAAAAATAAGAAAAATCGAGCAAAGAATTTAGTTCCACCCACAGTTGGCACACGCTCGCTTGTAAGAAGAGTTGATGAGGTGAGTTCGTTAAATACAAAAATCAATATTTCTTCTTTATGTGCATTCTTGTAATGTTTATTGTGGTATTTATATGAAACAAAGCAGGAGAGAAGGAAAAGAAGTTTTAGAAATTAAACAGTACAAAATGGCACATTACTCAAAAAGGTTAAAAGGAATGATCAACGAGGAGGCCGATACCATTTGGGTAATCTTAATTTACATGTCTAATTTTCGTAAATATTAAAGTTATAAATCATATGTGGTAGAACTTATAAGATATTTAATGATGCAGAATGATTTACAAGCTGAGGAAGCCACTTCATCATGCACATCGGCAGAGATATGTTTGAAAAAGCTTGGGCATCTTCCTGGACACATAAAAGGACGTTCTGCATCTACTAAGCAAATCTTGGAAACTGTAAACTTAAGATCAGAGTTAAAGGCCTTGAAGGAGGAGAATAAAGCTACTAACGAGAAAGTGGATTACTTGTTAGAAGAGATGAAAAAGATGGCTCAATTGCTACAACAGTTTCAAACACGTGTAAGTTCTTATTTTACTTGTTAGTGTTTTTTTATTGCATAAGAAGTTAAGCTTCGTGCCACACTTTATCTGATGTAAGTGATCGTAGAGACCCACGTGTTAGTCCTCCTTTTCCTTGCTTCCTTAGTACTTATTGTTCACACGACTCATGAAGCTTGCTGTCAGCATCCAAACCCACCCTTAACTAACATCTCGGTCCATTTATCATCCTATGGAACTGTTCTAACATAGAAATATTTTTATTTGGTTAGCGGACATTATAATTTAGTTAACACACATAAATGTAAGATAGCTATACTATGCATAACTGCATTTTGCAGTTATGCGTTCTTGTTACAGGGTATGCCCTGATTATGATAAGGAGTAGGACACTATATTAGCTAGCCCCATGAGAATCAAACGAAGTGAAATGTATGGTGAATGATGGCGCTGAAATTACCCGACGGGTGGTAAATGTTCTTATAACTTTTGGCTAGCTCATCATGTCAGGTTCTGATATGCCATCTAAAGCACCAATCTTCTTAAAAATCCTAGACCTCCCTTGTAGGCAGAATGATTAGACGGGTGGTAAAATGTTCTTATAACTTTGGTAGTGTGCCCTGAGACGCCGCCATAGCACAATATATTTGGGTATCATTTGAACTGACTTTTATGCAATAACATAACAGTAGCATCAATAGTTGATTAGATCAAAAGAGAGGAAATTATGCTTGAGATATTTGGGTTAAATTATGATTAATTTAAATACATTATCACTATGGACAGTCAGGTTAATTAGAGCACACTCACTTATACCTGTTTTACTCATTTTCATACATACGGGTTTAAATTTCCCCTCTATTGTTCGACTTTAACTGGAAATGACGATTTTGTTTATCTTTCTTTTTCAGGGATAAATATGAAGACTACAAGGACTTTTTCACCATCAAATAAGAGAATTGAATAGCTTATGGATGTTAGAAAGATTGTAGGCATGAAAAAGATTTCTACACAATTATGACATGTTTGCGCGTATGTTTGTGTGTTTTTTTCACCTATTGTTCGTAAACTGTATATCTTTACTATAACGATGATGGTTCTATGTTAAAAGAAATCAATGTTATGGATGTTTATTTCTGGTGAAAGAATATCCAGTTCTTGTTCTTCTTATGGACTTTTATTTTTGAACTATGATGAAAGAGTACTTTTGGTCATTAGCAGGTTTTAGGTGGTTTGTATTTGACCCATGAGTGACCACT
Source organism: Tanacetum coccineum (assembly GCA_026074375.1). NCBI lineage: Eukaryota > Viridiplantae > Streptophyta > Magnoliopsida > Asterales > Asteraceae > Tanacetum > Tanacetum coccineum. The sequence continues at coordinate 15,699 of BQNB010056932.1, forward strand.
TATTTCGTCACTTAGTGACATTCGTAGTGACGACTAATTTGGTCTCTAAATGCAAGAAACTATGACCATATATTCGTCATCAGCAGGTTTTAGGTGGTTTGTATTTGACCCATGAGTGACCACTTATTTTGTCACTTATTGACCTTCATAGTGACGACCAATTTGGTCTCTAAACTGAAGAAACAGTGACGAAATATTCGTCACTCATAGTTTTGTAGCAGGCGTCACTCTAACCCGTAAGTGACGACTATTTTCGTCACTAATCTGTGACAAATTCTAGTTTCGTCTCTAACTCATTTAGTGACGGAGCTATAGTGACGACTGGTGACGACTTTGGTTTTGGTCACTAACCGGCTTGGTGACGACTTTTAATACTGCAGTTTTTTGTCTGTTTTTGGTCATTTAAGCTCGTTTTTAGAGGTAAAAGATATGTGTAATTAAGCACTTATCACTAAGCCATCAAGGATTAAATCAGTATTTTGCTTATTAAAAGTTGTCTTAGGTTAAAAGTAGTCACACAGATTAGACTATATATGTGATCATTTGTAGAAGACCAATAAATAACTTATTGCTACGTCTTCGGCCACATATACCTTTATCCACAACGACAAACGGACATTGTTAAAATTGTACAAGTGATGCAGTTTTACCTTTTTGAGTTTTGATCCACCCTTACGACATAAGAGTAGTTCAACCACGATGGACCCCTTATCGATGGTCACGTGAATCTTGAATCAATAAACGGTCTACATACTGCAACAATTCTCGATCATGATCACTATTAAAGATGCACTTGTATCATTGTCAATTGATTTCAAGATAATAACCTAAAAACAACCGATATTATTATATTCGTTTTCAACCCTTCTACACGTGAAAATCGACAAAGAAAAAAGTTTGTATATACAAAACTCAAACACTTTCTCAAATTATAAAAGCGCACATTTTACAAATTAAAAAAAATCTATATACAAATACAATAGCTAAATATACAGACTCAATTTGTACTTTCAGAATTCCAAAGTGCAAAATAAATGCTCCACAGTACTAGTTTCATTCCATAAGAATATAAGTTGATGACTATATTTGTGTAAAGCCTCGTAAGAAGTGACAAAATGGGTAGAGGAAGAGTAGAATTGGAGAAGTCGCTTTGATCATCTTCTCTAACCGCGGCAAACTCCATGAGTTTTGTAGCAGCTCAAGGTATAGTATATATGCATTTATATGTTTATATAAATACATAAAACTATACCAAATTTCAATAAATATACATTATTATTAGATCTGATAAAGCAAAAAGTAACATATGTGATTCAGTTATTTGATTTGCTGTTTTAGTGAAAGTCTTTGGTGTTTATAGAACTTGTTGCTAGTTTTGTTTTATAGATCTGATATTGGAAAGCTATGAAAAGATGATATTTTATATAACCTACTATACTCTCTTTCTATCCTTTCTTATATAATGTATCACTATTTTTGTTGATGTATTTTGATATTTGTGATTTTGTTAACCTTTTCTAGCTTTTATCTAACATGGATTTTAATATAAATTGTACAAAACTTTCAGAAGGAATTTGTTATGAGTTATCAACATGAGTGTTCATGAGAGTATATACCTTCTCTCTCATCCTTTCTTTATGTTTCCTTTTGTTTTCACTTAATTTGTACTACATTAATTTTCTCCTGTTTTAGTTCTTCTAACCTAAGTCTTTAACTTCATTAATCAGTCATACAATACTTTATAAGATCTACTAATTACTATGTTTATTGGTTAGGAGGATCTTCCACAGTTAAATATTTTACCATTCTAGGGTTATGCATTACAAATCAAGTCGTTTTTCTTTTTCTGTCTATTGAAGTTGTTTGATGGTCTTCTTTTAATAATACTAAGAGATCCAGCAAGGTTATACAGTTTATGCTATTTGTTTCCGTCTTTGTTCAGCCTAGATTTACTTTTGAAAAAGAATAAAAACATTATTCGTCTCAGCCCCATGTCGATTTGGTTTGGACCTTACGATCAAATCTAGCTAGAGGTAATAATGATTGAATTCCGCTCGTAATTTACAAATGATAGATTGAATATCAGTAGACAAACAATAAAAGGTAATTCATTCATCGATCGACTTTTTCCTGAATTTTACTATAAACTTTTAAAAGTTTATGGGTTGCGTTCGTTTTAGTGTTCAAAACTTAAATTGACTAATTTAGTTTGTTGTAAACAGCTCCCTAGCTCAATCTTAGTTATATTTATTTAGCTTATATGGTTAAATTCGAGTTTGGGCAACATATTTATTGTTGTCAAACATGCAGCCTCTTAATACGGGAGTATTCGTTTGATTATAAGTGATGTCGGACTGATTTGGTTAATAATTGAGTCCCTAAAATATGTGTAGTTGTACGCAATTCCGTTTGAGAAACTATTTGAACTTTATTCTAGTTTAATTTGTTATGTGTATTGATGTTTCTTCTTCTAGCAGTATTCTCAAAACCCTTGAGAGGTATCAAAAATGCAATTATGGAGCACCAGACTCAAATGTATCTACAAGGGAGGCACTCGTGAGTTTTTTATTTCTAAATTGAATTGCTTGATTTTCCAGACTTTTCTGTATTCAAACAGCCCATTCAGCAACATAAGTGAAAAACCCGAGTTGTTTTTTCGACTAAACATTCAAATATGCTAAATATACGTGTTTAAACAACGCAATAAGTTCAAACCAATAATGTCTAAGCACACTCTAGCTTACCTAACATTCTAAAATTATTATGTCACTGTTTGACACAATAGGCACTTAAACCCTGACCCTTAAGCCAAACTGACAACTATTGTACATATATATATGGTCTGTTGGTAATTTTAGTGTTATTTTATGTAATTGTGTTTTACTTAAGACCAACGGCCGTATACAAGTTTAGCTCAAGACGGGTTAAGAGGTGCGGAGTGGACACTCGTCACAGTTAACTTGATACCGCCACGACAAAGATGCAGGGGTAAGGGGGCCGCGCCCCCTTGCAGGGTCAAGGGGCAGCGCCCCTTGCGGGGTCAATGGGCAGAGCCCGAGCTGGCAATACTCGTCGCCACTCAGCAGGGGTTTGGGGCAGCGCCCCAAAACCCAAACGATTTTTACTAAACGAAAATAACTGAATTCGGTTGGTGGTTGTAACCACCATTCTGGTCTCATTTACAAAACAGAACATCACATAATACTTTAAAATTGTTCTATTTGATTTCTCGTGCTTAAGAATTTAAAGGCTAATAATCTGTCCTATCCGATTAAGAATCTCGTGAAACCGAAGGATATAGGGCTGAAATACTTTAATATGGAAGTGATTACACGATTCGATTCAAATTGATATCGAGATTATAGACCATTCACACCAAATAAATTTCCTACATGGTCTACATTCAATTTACCCTTCCAAAAAAACAATAGAGGTTCTTGTAGAAGCACAATGTGAGGTAGCCAATTAAACACTATCCTAAAAAAGTAAAAGATTGAATGAAAAATCTAAACATCAGATTACCAATTTATCAATACATGTAACATATAAGCAAACAAAAATGTTTTTCAATAGAATAAGCCAATTTACATTTTCTTTTAACATTTGTACTAATAATGCTTAGCACTACAAAGTATAAGGATTAAAAATATACTTGTAACTGAAAATTTTAGGGGGGCCGGAACCCCTCCCGGTCCCCATTAAGTTCCGTCTTTGGTCACCACTAATTAGTAAGTCGTCATCTTCTTGATTTTTAGTTGAAACATAAGGTTAGGTATGTATGGTTTAATTTGAGGCCTACTGTATGTTTGTGTATGTATTAATTTTACTTAGGCTTAATTGAAAGTTAGGGTCAAATTCAGACCTAATTACAGAGAGGTAATTGATGGTTATTGATTTTATAACTTGTTAGTTGTTCTTGCTACTGTATGTAGTTTATTAGTTTGTTTATTATGGTTATTGATTTTACTTAGGCTAAATAGCTGCTGAATTTGTTGCTAAATAGCTGTCGATTTGCTGCTGAATTTGCTGACTAAATAGTGTTGGAATGATATTTTCCCATATCTCCAATGATATTTTCCCTTATCTCCTTACAATGATACAATACATATTATATAGCAAACCCACTGAGACATACTAATGCAAACCAACTCATACCAGCTAATAAAGGAGGACAACTAATAATGATAGGTACATCTAATAAATAGCTGTTGATTTGCTGCTGAAATGCTGCTGATTTACTGCTGAAAAGCTACTGTTTTTGCTGTCAAAAAGTGATTTCTGGTGCTGTTTTTGGAGCTGTTTGGATGCCGCAATAAGGGTGTTTGGATGTTGTAATTAGGCTGTTTTTGGAGTTGTTTGGGTGCTGCAAATGACAGATGACGTGGTGCTTCAAGCCTACTATGAACATTTTTAGGCTTTTCAGCTTCTTTCATTCAAGAAGACACCAAAGGTTTGTGTTTCTTTTTCCTCCTTGTTTTGTAGTTGAAAGAGCCTGCACTTGCCTTAGTTTGGCGATTCATAAGCGTGCTGGTCTTTCAAAGAAGCTGTTTGCACTTTCTCCTGATGAGTTGAGGGACTTGTTCTGCAATAAGGTTAGTTGATATACTATCTATAAATATGTACGCATCATATACATATCGAGTTATACTTCATTAAACCCCGTCTGTTTTATGTAATCTAATATCTTATAGCTGAAGTCTATGTTTGTATACACTTGCCACTGATACACTACTTTTTGTTTTGCATTTTCAAAGCTTGAGTAGAGATATGAATGCTTTTTGCCATTAGCAAGCGAAGGCGAACATACTGAAATTGAAAATAAATATAGTTTCTTGGAAATGTTTAAGGAAAAAGTTGGTTATCTGATCTTTAGTTTCTTATATACTGTTGGAATGATTCTTTATCTTTAGGAAGATTTGGGAAGTAGACCCAATACGTGCTAATGGAGTTTGTTGTTAGTTGATATTTATAGAGATGGATGTTTTCAGTGACATTTTTGGTTAATGGTTTTAAGGTTGGATGCCCCATTCCCCGCTGCAGCGGGATTGGGCATTGTTGTTGTTGGTGGTGGTTTATAAGGTTGATTGGTATTAGACTTTAGTAACGAATCTATAAGTCAGGGACCAAATAAATGTCCAAATATAATAATTGACATTTTCCTAACCATTATGCTTGTAGTTCTACAATGCTCCATTGGACAAAGACATAAAGATGGTTTGGGATGTAAGTATCTATCTGCAGCCAATTTGTATAGTGTTTCATATTTGAGTTCAACAACTCATAATGTATTCTATTTATAGTCAATTCGTTCATGGCATATAGTTGGACTTCTTGGCGGATGCAATTCTATGAACATGCAAGTAATGGCTATAACTTGACATATGTAACTAATGAATGTTATACAAATTTGCAGACTGTCCCACTCAAATTCACAAGACCAAACAGCTTAACCACCAAAAGATCGCAATCTCAAATAGTTAATATGAAAATAGTTATAATAAAGTATATGCAATGTGATCAAACCGATCATTATGATTGTGTTAAGGAAACACTTTACACACGTCTCGTGGCTTAGTGATTTAAATGCTGATTGCAAAAAACGATTGCATATTAAGTTCAGACGTGTGCGTAAACTTTTTGTTAACACCAATATTGTATATTATATGATGGCTGAAATCATAAGGCAACAGTCTCAGTCTCTGATGTGCTTGGATACAATACATATAATTATTACACTGGACTGAAAGAAGCGACTGCTGATTTTGCAGATATATTACGATTTACGAGTACTATTCTTGTAGGCCTATTGTTTGCTTGCTTGTTCAAGGTATGATCTTTCAGTTTCCTTATATGTTGGTTTTTATAGATTAGATGATTAGATTTAAAATGTATTTGAATTTCATATATACACAACAGGAATCTTGAATTACTAGAAAGATATGGAGAGTGGTAAAGCGATAGAAGATCAGTTTTCAAAGCTGCTTCCTTGTTTTCATACAGACACAAGGATTGGGATTATTGGGGCAGGCCCGAGTGGCTTATCGGCTGCTTATACACTATGTAAACTTGGTTACATGAATGTGACTGTTCTAGAGAAACATCATTCCGTACGAGGCAAGTGTGAAAACTGTATCAACTGTCGGCTTGTTTTTCTCTACAACTGCAGCAAGTGGGATTGAGATTTTTAAAGTAGATAGCACATCATACCTCATCTTCGGAAAGCAAAATGAGTTTTGAATGGACATGTTGCTCAATTGAATCTGTATTTGGATAGTTTATTGGCGTTGTGTTTGTTGAGGAGTGGGGGAGCTGGATAGAAAGTGTGAGGGTAATAGCGAACAAACCGCCTAATGCCCAAATGGCGACCTGCGCCACATGGAATACCGGACAGTAGTATGTTGTTAATAGATTCCGAGCCAATAGTATGACAATTTAATGTATTAGGTACCAGTGAAAGAACAGAACTGCATCCATAAAAAATGGAATTTTTATTTTTGTTAAAACGATCACATAAAAAGAACGTCTCTATGTATTAACTCGATCTAAATTGGTGATGTTAAAAATATCAGGTTAACAACCGATCTATTTGTGTTTCCCTTAAATAGATCACTCTTGTATAGAGCGGTTCATAACCGATCTATATGAGGTGTTTCCACCGTTCTATTTAGCCTTTTTGTAGTAGAAGCTTGCGGTTCCATGCAGAGCCCCAAAGGTGCAGCTTACTTGCGGGGTTTGGGGCAATCAAAGCGCCCCAAACCCCAAGACTATTTTTACTAAACAAAATACCTGAATACGGTTGGTGGATGTAACCACCAATCTGGTCTCATTACAAAACAGAACAAATCACATAATACTTTAAAGTTGTTCTATTGATTCTCGTGCTCAAGAATTTAAATGGCTAATACCAGTTCCTATCCGAAATAAGAATAATCGTGAACCCGAAGGATATAGGGATCCGAAATACTTTAATATGGAAATGAATACACACGATCGATTCAATTTGATATCAAGATTATAGACCTTCACAAACAAATAAATTTCCCTACAAGGTCTACATTCAATTTACCTTCCGAAAATAACATAGAGGTGTCGTGTAGAAGCTCAATGTGAGGTAGCCAATTTAAACACACCTAAAAAAGTAAAAGATTGAATTGAGAGAAAAATCTAAACATCAGATTACCAATTTATCAATACATGTAACATATAAGCAAACAAAAATGTTTTTCAATAGAATAAGGCAATATAAGAGGTTAGACATAACTATCTCTAAGGTACCGAAATAGCAAGTACAGAAGCTTTGATAAAAATAAAGCATCTAACTTGCAATTAAGCTATTTGGACACCAAAGAGCTTAATTCCTTTTGTCTCTACATTGCTTGCTTGGATAACTTCATCCTTCGTCTCATGATCCTCGACACTTCCTTCCTCATCCTTTGGCACTATATACTTGACTTGTGTTCCCAAACCAAGCTTCAAACTCGCTTCCTCTTCCTTTGGCACTATATACTTGACTTGTGTTCCCAAACCATGCTTCAAACTCGCTTCCTCTTCCTTTGGCACTATATACTTTACTTGTGTTCCCAAACCAAGCTTCAAACTCGCTCCAATATTACTCGTAGACAAAATCCTATCCGTATCAAAATATAAAGAGACCCCAAATTCCTGCATTCCAGGATTCTCCCAGAAAAATAAAAAACTACTAACATTCTGCACTCACTAGTCCTATTCCTTAACAAACTGATTCCAACCGCGAGTAAAGACAAAACTTTGGCTCCTCTTCCAATAACAATAGCGAAACTTCCACAATTTTTTTTGAACATCATAGAAACTAAGAATCACCTCATCATTAGCAAAACCTTGTGACTTATCAGTATCAGGATCGGGTACCGGAGGAAAATACATCACAGCATGTTTCTTAGGTATAACTAATCTATTAAGTTTACCAACATCACTAGGGGGGTTTTACTTCCCTTTTTCGAAAAGTAGCCTAGGAAGAAATACCCAGACTTTTTTCCACAAATATATCACTGTCTTTTAAGAGTATTGGGCCTTTTTCGCTTAGAAAATAATCAAACATGGATGATAAAGACCCGCCTTTGACATATGCTACAATAGAATCCATACTAAAAAGACTTTGAAAAACTTTGCTCTTAGGACTGTTATTTCACTCCAAGGGGGAAATTTTCTTCTAGAGGCATCAGAATTTCAAGCTTTGATAGATACTCGATCATAACTATTAAATTTGATTGTTAGGTTTAAATTAGGGCTTGTAATGTGAATTAGGTGAATTTTGATTGTGTGATTAAAGTGTGATTTCATTCATTTTGCACATTTCTGTTGTATACAATTTGATATAATTGTTGAGATGTTGCAATGATTAACTGTTTAGAAGGTAGTTTGGATTTTTATTTAATGTAAGTTAGATAGTATAGCGAGATGTTACTTTTGCGTTGTAGGAGTATGTGACTTACTTCTTAAATGACTTTAGTCATGCTTCTCATATGTGAATTGTGTCGAGGGTGTTAAAAAAGGACATATAAGTGGCTTAAAACTTTGCACTTTAGGTAATAGTGTTAGGATTTGCTTATTTTGTAAATAGTGAGGTAAAGCTTGCAAAAATAATAGTGATGAGTTGATTCGAATATGTTTGTTATATGCATATCTAATGAGTCATATTTAAGTAAAATGTGTTAATTTTCGTAGATGCTTTTAAATTGTTAAGATGCTATTTAAATATGTTTTTAATAAGGAATTTAGTTTTTTCCTCAAGTGTCGATATATTTTGTGTGGACGAATATCTGGTCAATATATTTAGATGTTGTTTAATAGTATGAAGTTCATAATATAGGAATTTGTTTTCAGGAACTCTTTTTATTATTAGAGCATATGGACAAGTCTAGAACGCATATTGCACCGCGGACAAACAACCCTAGACATACCAACCATATAAGAACACAATAATTAAAAGCTAGATGAATTACTTAGTCTATACGTTTCTAGAAAATATACCCTCACAGATACAAGGAATAACGCAACAAAAGTACTAAGCACCCGAGGGGTCTCGGAGGGGTGTGCATTAGGTGTCGTCGTACATGGCTTCAGGGGCCACATTTTTTTAGTTTTGTACATAAATACTTATAACATTAAACATATATGAGTCATATAATACAAATACAGTGCAATTTCTCTTTAGTTTACAAGTTTAATAAGACCTCTTTTTTATTATTGCCTAGGGCCACCGAAATCTACGAGACGGCTATGCTAAACACACACCCAGAAAAGCTACCCCTCAAACAATAACCTAAACCACAACAACACCATATAACAAAAAAACACATAATACTAAAAATTGTTAATCGTTCGAGACATAAAACTAATGTAACAAAGATGAACACCTCGAGAAGAAACAACAGACTTTTTAAGTGAAAACAAAAAACAAATAATGAAAAAACATACGCATATATATATATATATAAGATATATTCAACAATATCTGGATTTTGCAAATTCGTAATGAAGTTAAACTAACCTTAACAATGTGAATAAGCTGAGAAGAAGAGGATTTAGAAAAGTGTTTCATGAAGAAATTATATATAGAGAGATGGCAAATTTTATTTAAAGAAACGTGTGATCAATTTTAGGGAAATATATCATCATGCATCACGAAAATCTTTAACCTGTCAGAGATTTTTCATATTTATTGTTTCACAATACTTGGAAGAGAAGTTTTTAATGTGTAGAAATTTTCAAAAAATTGGTAAGATTTCACAAATAATTCATCTTATGTGCTTATTACATAAATATGTCAATGAAGTTTATGCATTATTAGTAAAATATAAGTCCCACATATTATTACAATATGTGTTATACAAAAAGATATATGTTGTAATAATATATAAGATAGGTCCATTTAAGCTTAATGATATTAAAGGTGACAGGTGAAATATATTTAAGGTTTAACGAATGAAATTTAGAAATTTGAATCTTTATTAGTATTTGTTGAAGATCGGTTTACTAAAATTAAATCGTATCATGAAATTAAAACTTGTCATGATACCTTTTGAAAGAAGATATATAAGCCCTGGAAAATAGTATATTTGCCTTAATTTAAAAATTTATTTATGCTAAATATTTTTACCAACAACTTTCCACAGTTAAGCTAGTTGACTAAATAACTTCATCTCTTTAATGCAGGTTCAATTATTCATTAAGAGAGGCATTTAGTTAGGGCTTGTGGATTTTAATCTCCAAATTATGCACTGTGATCAACTACTTGTTTACCTTGTTAATAATGTTGGGTTTTACAATCTAATTAACCAATTTAAGTTAACACGAGAATGCAGCGGAAATAAAGATAACATGAGAATACATTAATTAACACAAATAGAAGAAGTTACTTTTAGCACGAAACGATACAAATCCGTTTAAGGTAACCGAAACCGCCGTCTTCTAAAAACGCGTGTGTATAACGTCACACGCAAAACCACTAAGAATCAAAGTTGAAGGTATGATTCCTCTAAGCTTTCCACACAAATACTACGTTCTTAGCAAACAAAGAAGTATGCTAGTACTAGTATGTATTATCAAACGACAACGAATCTTGAACAATCAAGTAAAACCGAATGAGGTCTTTGTTGTTGAAGGTTCGAACCACCAAAAACCCCACTAAAAAACCTTTGTGGTTTTGTTGCGATCGAACCAAAAGGAAGAAACAAGAGAACCGAAACCTTTAGGGTTTTGAAGTTCGGGTCGAGTATTAGGGAGTAGATGCACAAGGACGAATTTGTTTTTAGGTTTTTTCAAGATATGAATATGAAAACTTTTAACCCCCAATATTAGGCCTTTGATCAAGCATCCCTAAACCCATATGGAATGGGCTTTGTAACCGACTAGGAGAAGCAAAGCCAAACCATACCCTTCTATTTTTTCGGTTTTGTATATTTAGTCCCTTAACTCTTTAATGACTAATATTTTAATACTTGTTATCATATAACGATCGTTTACTAAATACACTAATCAAAACATTGTTTACGTATAAACGTGTGCGTCCCCTTAGGCTCAAAAATATTTCCGGACATATATTAATTCATATAATACGAACATATTCCCAACAGCTCTCCCACTTGTACATGAAATAATAAAAAAAATAACATTGTTAAGCGATCTACAAAAACACGCCAATGCTCCCCAGAAATTTTGAGTAGGTTTCACATTGGCATGAAACAAATGATTTATAATTTACAATCCCTTAGTTTCTAACCACCAATTTAAAATAGGAATGGATCAATGTACATTCCGTATATAACGATTACTAGTGTTTCTCATATATGAAGTAATCAAGATTACTGAAAATCAATATGTGTTACACAAAAAGATATATGTTGTAATAATATATAAGATAGGTCCATTTAAGCTTAATGATATTAAAGGTGACAGGTGAAATATATTTAAGGTTTAACAAATGAAATTTAGAAATTTGAATCTTTATTAGTATTTGTTGAAGATCGGTTTACTAAAATTAAATCGTATCATGAAATTAAAACTTGTCATGATACCTTTTGAAAGAAGATATATAAGCCCTGGAAAATAGTATATTTGCCTTAATTTAAAAAATCTAATATTATTCTAAATAATTTTAACCACAAACGTTCCACAGTTAAGCTAGTTGACTAAATAACTTCATCTCTTTAATGCAGGTTCAATTATTCATTAAGAGAGGCATTTAGTTAGGGCTTGTGGATTTTAATCTCCAAATTATGCACTGTGATCAACTACTTGTTTACCTTGTTAATAAAACAAATAACGTTCAATGTTATTATTAGTACATGTTATAATAAACTCATGGGTTAACATGCGTCTTCTCTTTTGTGATTATTTTCCTTAAAAAAACAAGTTTAGGGTTAATATATAGGACTATTTGTGATATTTAAGAAATCGGCAATAGACATTAGATATACAAAACAGATGATGATCTGATGCAATTAATATACTTATATTCGTAATGAAAATATTATGAGACATTCCATAAGTTATATATAATTCTAGTATGGTTATAATATGTATGGTTGTCGTAGGAGCTAAGTAGTCAGCAGGAGTATTTGAGACTTAAGGCACGCTATGAAGCATTGCAACGATCTCAAAGGTAATCAATGTTTGAAAAAAGAATGAGGGCTCGATATTTATTCTTTACTGCTATGTATGGTGACTTGATGTGCCGGTCTGATATGTTGGGAAACCGGTGAAAAAAGTTTGGTTCAATAAGGGTTAATTTTGTACTTTTCCAAACTTTCAGTTGGGTCATTGGTTTGAGTTGGTTCATTTGAAAATTATTTGACCAAAAGTTTCCAAAAATTTTATAACTAATTAGTGTATCAATCATGATAATCAAAGCATTTTAAACTTTGAATCTTCTAAATCATTTTATTCAATGGTAATATTAGGTATTTGGACTGCGAAAGATAAACCCTTTGTGCGTTTTGTTGCGATCGAACCAAGAAGGAAGAAACAAGAGAACCGAAACCTCTTGGGTTTTGAAGTTCGGTCGAGTATTAGGAGTAGAGGCACAAGGACGAATTTTGGTTTTTTAGGTTTTTCAAGATATGCCCTCTAAACTGCAAGGAAGAGATTGAGTCCCTAGAAAAAGCATCTCCGACTCAAGTATATCAGATCAAGCCTCGGTATCTTATAATCTCATTTAATCTACTATGATCAAGTGAATGCTAATGCAACAATACAATTAATGATCTTGTACTAACACCTACAAACGCAGCTCATGTTGGACACACTTTCATATCTTCAAAAAAAAGTAAGCGAATAACATCATATTTTATATATATAAATAAATAAAAAATTTATATCCTTCTAGTAATAGTTATTTATTATACAGGAGCATTCACTAAATGAAGCAAACATGACCTTGAAGCAAAGGGTATGTAAATATGGTATATGCTAGTCTAATTTGTATGTTATATGAGAGTATCGTGTTCCAATTGCATGTCCGTCCTCAAATCATCGGTATCTGCAAATAACGTGAGCGGTATAATTGGTATAATTTGCAGCTGATTGAAGGACATCAAATAGGCTCACTTGATTGGTATCCACAAGCCCAACGAGAAGTAGTATGCTATGACAGACAACATGCACCTCAACATCAAACTAATGAAGCGTTCTTTCATCCCTTAGACTGTGGACCTACTTTACAAATGGGGTAAGCCCAACTAGATTCTAAATCCATGAATACTTTAGTTTTCAAAAATGGGTCAAGTTAGTATTGTAGTAAGACACTAGGTAAAAAAGAAAGAGGTAAGACGGGTCAACGTCGCAAAAAAGAAAGAGGTACCAGATCAAGATGGAGTTTTGAGGTAAGTAAGGTGTCGAACACTAAGAGTGAAACATTAATCCTAAATTCTATCAGTATTTTAATTAGTTCTAATTAGTCTATTTACTGGTTAAACATATGCTTTATAAGTTTCTAATGATATGAGGGTTTTAAGCCTAAGAGACTGGCACAGGTTTGGTGGAGACAAATACCAATTCAATAGACAATAAACACAAAAGAAGAAAATTAAAAGATAGAAAAGCGGTACAAGCCAAATGATATAAAACTGTATTAGCCATATTAAATCCAGTTCAATGTTGGTTTGTTTGTTTTAGTGCAATGATTTACTTATCTCGAAGCGGCATATCATTCTTAAGACATAGGCGGGACATCATCCTAAGACCTAGAATCGATTAATCTTGTCATAATTAACGCATCCGCATAAACCATCCTTTAGTTTAATTATAATCTATCTTAGGGAGTCAAAGCAGTGGTGATACTGTTAAAACCCTAGCCCAACGGGACTTTACCCACTTATTGTTTGACGGTATTTTATATACTGATAGTCCATTATTCCAATCTTTATCAGTTAATTAAGAGCATGATTGCTGAAACATAAACGGATCACCTATCGGTCCAACTAAGCTCATAATTCAAAGATAAAGACAGAACGTTATTTGCGATCCTATTGGTCCAGTAATATAAAACACGATATAGAGAGCTATACCAGTATCTAAATTACTTGGTCCGTATCACTAGATCCAGTTGAATGATAGGTCGCATATTCAAACCCATAAACAAGTATGAGGTGATAAACATAATTAAACAATCAACGATAAATTAAGAAATTGATTTTAAAACAAA
>BQNB010056933.1:0-38445 GCA_026074375.1 Tanacetum coccineum
CTTAAGTACTGCCAACTAGATTCCGCATAGTTGACAGTATATCAGTGTTTCATTAAGGAATATCGATCCTACACTATTAAAAGTGAACATACACATGCTTTTGCTAGACTCTTATTGAGAAGTCTGCTATTCTAACTATGTTGGATGCTTAAACTAGACGCCCTACATCTCTTTATATATTAGAGATGCTAGGGTTTACAAGAATACCTAGCTTACATAGAAAGCTAACTTAATATTTCACATTAAGTCCTTGTTGTTTCATCTTTCTTTAATTTTGCATATTTAGTTTTGTAATCATCAAATCTCAGATCCCAACAGTGTGTTACTAGTTTTTCGGATTATGCCTAATAGGAATTGCGTTAGATCTCTTGCGTTAAGTTGCTAAATTGTTTATGCATTGCATATAGGTATAGATAGCTATATTTACAAATGTTACATAAACATCTTGTAAATCATTTTGAGTGTAGTAACCTACTTAGAATCGAGAGTTCAATAGTGTGTCAAGTATGTTGGAAAATATTGTCAAAAGATCACACGTTAAAACCCGTCACCAAAATATATCTAATACATTAACTCTCTTCCAACAAGATGTCTAAATCTTTCAATCATCTTGCCTTGTTTGACCTTGGGTTGGTTAAACAAAAGAAAAGATTGTATTAAAACATTAGTAATTAAGTAAAAGAAAATGTATTTTTAAACTTTGCTTGTGCTTGCATTGTTCTAACACACACACATAATTATATTCTTTGTACATATAGCATTTTACAAAAGATGTGTGTTGTATAAAAATGGTTAGGAAAATCATTTATATACTTATAAAATTTCAAAAACTATGCATACTATACATAACAACAAATAGTTTTTTTGCATAAGCAAAATATATGACAATCTTGAAGTAACAAATTAACTTGTCATTATTCATTAACCTCCTTACAATTAGTCTTAGGATTAATGAAAAACACTATGAAAATCTTTATTTGTTTTCTTTAAAAAGAGTGTTCGTGAGGGTCAAGAAAGATTTCGAATATATATCAACTCATTATTCAAACTATGATTGATATTATTATCGATTCTAATTGACAAGTTTTTGAGTATGGATAAGAAATTGGATTCTTATTTGTCTAGCTTTTAGATTATATCAAAATGTAACAAGAGATATTATCTTAAACCTACATACTCAATCACAATCGATTGATATGAAAATAACAACATCATTTTTAAAGACGACAAGAATATGCAACAGATCATAACTCACATTGTGTAAATGATATCATATTGAGTCTACTTATCCAATAGTTATGTTTCAAATATTTGGCAAATATATGTATAAAATACACAATGAAGTAGGATTGATGACTTGAATGTTTTGTCTAAAATATTCAAGTAATTTACATTGCAATGCAATTGGTAAAGTCATCATCTTCAAAAAGCCAAACATGAGCAAATGCACAACATATGTGACTTTGCTCAAACAATTCAATAGCATAACTCAAAACTCAAAACTTAAATTCTCTTCTCATCAAAATTTTCTTTTACTTTACTTAATATGCATAATATTTGTTCTTCACAAAATGAGAACCCTTTAACCATCTAAGGTTAGGACTATGAATAATTGAACATGTTCCATAAATCATTATTGTGCTTTCTTTCAATAAGTGACCGTAAGAGGATTTTAAATATGAAGATGATTATTATTCAAATGATAATTAACCTCATTACTCAATCTAATTACAAAATTAGAATATGAACATGAAATTGATACTAGAATTTATCTAGATCACGGAAATATCAATCAAATGACCATAGATACTTTTCTGAGTCTACATGTTTAACCATCCTCGATTATTAAATGAAATTACGAAGTCGATTGCAAGACAACAAGATTAGTCATCAAATTGCAACTCACACTTGCAATGAAGATGTTTAATTGAGTCTAAAGTGTTCAAATGTTTGTGTTATTATCTATGGTCAAATTATACATGTTAAACGTAACACACTCTAAGTAGGATTGACGACTTATAAATTTCCATCAGGAAACTCATAAGTACTCCAACTTGATAAGCAAGACTTGGATGTCATTTCTGAAAACTCAAACCAGGAACCCTTATAACGTATATAAGCTTCTCTTAATAACCTAATGTCAACACCATCTCCCAAATAGTGAGAAAATGATCCTTGCCTAAATTTGACACCTCCATGGATTGATGGATCCTTCTTCCTAGATTCATATTTGGTTTAGGTAGATTCGCCCTATGGCATCAGACTTAAACATCTTCCACTTATCAATCTCTTGTTTAAAAGTCCAACATACATGTAACTAACCTTTAGTAAAACATCATTCTTTCTACAAAGAAACATTCACAAGATCTATTAAGGTAAGTAACCTTAATTGGCTTTCTTTCTTGAAAGACATGCAAATGTGAATTCTTTGAACACTCTCAATATAGAGCATTACACATTGAAACTGTTAAGCATACTCCTAGATTCTAGATGACTTATTCTTTATTATACCTACAACAACTTGCTTGCTTTCTCATTCAACCTTATAATTCAACATATCTTGATTAGGAACATGTGAACCAGAATTAAAACATATTAGTTGAGTCATATTAGGCCCTATAACACCTCGTGTTTTAGGGTCATTTATGACGTCAATAAATTCACTATGTATTTTTAGTATTGCACGCGTTTTGCTTTTAATTCCAAGTATTAAGTTAAATCGCGTAAGCTAAAAATGATCATTCAATGTAAGCGGGCATCAAACAATTAAGTGATTACATCAAACAAGGGTTAAGTAATTATTTTGAGGATAATTATTAACTTTGTTCATTGTATTTTTATTGGTTACGTAAATTGTTTACGTTTCAAGATAAAATTTCATTTAGTATTCCCGGAATCACCAAAATTAATCTATGCTTCAATGAATACTCATTTTTATTTCCAATACTAAAAGTTTATAAAACTCTACCTATGAACATCACTTGAGCCAGATTCTTTATAAAGAAAATAAGCTAGATCATACACTTTGTAAAGTTATACTTCATAAAATAAACTACAACTTATAACAAATCAAGTAATACTTTCATTTCGCAAGAATGGTATTAGCTAGTCAAATACTTCCTTGAAACCATGGGATAATCACCACTTGAGGAGACAAGGGAACCAATTCATTAAGACTTAGTCCATGACTAGTGGTTTTGACCACTAATCATCCTCATTTCACTCCTATTTGTTCCAAGGGAGTGTGTTGTTTTGTATTTGGGTTGTGTGGGAGTGGTGGGTGGGTGGGGGATGGGTTTTGGGGTTGTGGTTGGTGGGTTGTTGGTTATTTGGTGGGTTTTTTTATTTGGTATGGTGTGTGGTGTTTAGTGGGGTTATGGGTGTATGGGGTTAGAAGTGGGGGTGGGGTTATTAATTTTTTGGTCCTTTGTATATATATTACTCATGCATGCTAAGAAGTAATATCACACAACACATTACACTTAACAAAAACCAACTCATACTCTCTCTTACAAGGCCACGGCTCAAAACCCTCAATATAAACCATCCATACAAATTTAATTTCCACTTATACAAGCATTCTTACACTATATCTAAGACTTACTAAGAAATATGGAAGGCTTGGATAAGCCTTTACAAGAGTTAAGCAAGGAAAAGGAAGGATTAGGGTTTTAATTGGAATTAGGGTTTTCAAGTTGTGCAAGCTAAGGTTTGTAAACTAAACAAGGGTTTAGATTTTGTTAGTTATCACCACACATCATATTAAGGTCATCTAAAACTCTTTATGTCTTTACATTTATCATTTTATATGTATATATAAGTTCTATGTAGTAAAATCACCATTTAGGATACTTTTAAACTTGTAAAATGGATTTTTGTTTTGATCATTGTTTTATGAACTTTTATGATGAGATTATAAGTATTGTACAATGTTGGTTTAAGTGTAAAAAGTATATGTATAAACTAGTAAGTAAAAGTTACTTGAGAAAGTTTATGATTTAAGAGCATTGTTAAGGACTTGTAATTCTTGGACATTTTTTTTGACAATGATAGACTTAAGGACCCTAGGAATGTAATACATGTGTTATATAGTGTTGTAAAGGATTTGTAACAAAGTGGCTAAACAAGAAAGTTATAAAATCAAGCCTAAACATGTTTTTATGAAAAACATCAAAACTTTTTGTTTTAATTCGACACATAAACTATTTAATTTATGTTTTTATAAAATAGTACGTCTCATGACGATTCCAAAAAGGTAAGAAACTCAAAAAACAGATTAATAACTAAGAAGATATGTAGTTTACGAGTTATACGTTAATTAAACCCGTTATAAAAGAAATTTTATAAAAATAAGTTATAAAATACTTTTGATATATAAAGTTTATTATTTTTCTCAGATCACATGTATTTTTAGGATTCCAAAACAATAAGAATCATAATTTTTTGATCAATAACGAAGGAGTTATGAATTACGCGAGTTTATATACTTAAATGTATAAAAATACTTTTATAAAAGTTACTGTTCATCTCAGACATGAACATTTTGAAAAAACCATTAATATGATAGAACTTTTAATAACAAAGATGTGCTCGAAAGAATATGCATGTTTTACAATTGGACGCAAGTGGACATTTCACATTTACGATTACGTGTTTGCCTAAGTAGCGATAGCCCATCTAAGCCCATTATCATGAGCTGTCAATTACTGTTGTGAGCGTGAATGTTATAAATAGATCTATTTGGGATTGACATCCCTGTTCGGGTGAGTTATGCTTATTGTGCCGGTTTCTGGACAACGAACGTATACCATGTCAGACATAGGATGTTGCGGGTTAGAACATCATCACGGGCAATGTTGGCAATTTATATTGCAATTCATACTTGTCGAGCTTCAGTGTCATGAGCTTAGGGAAACGTAATTACATTTTATGATGTTTGCATCTGTTGCATTATCATAGGGAAATCTTGCGGTCCTACATTATACATTTTATAAACCTATGAATTCACTCAACAATATGTTGACATTTTAAGCAATGTTTTTCAGGGGATCAATAGGGAACGAGGTGCAAGGGATACATTGGTGGTTTTGATTTGGATGTCATGCATTAAAGATTTTGTCGCATTACATTTTGTATATCAGTTATGGTCTAGAAATCTTTGTATTTTGAACAAGTGAACAAGTGAAGCTTCGGGTTTTTGTAACAAACAATTTGTTAAATCCAATGTATCAGTTTTAAACGGCTTTTAATGGTTGTTCTTATATATATCTTGTGTTATTGATCTATGAAGTACCACCCCCAACCCATATTCCGCTGCGACCCAATTTGGGGGTGTTACAGATTGGTATCAAGAGCCAAGGTTATAGAGAACCAGGTCAAATGTTTTTGCTGGACTATAACCGTTTTCAAACATTGCATTCATACAAAGGGATTTTCACGGGACATATATACATACACTACTTGTTGCATTAGTTGGTTAAGACTAGATGCATTTAGGATTGATATACATGTTATGGAAACAATTTGTTAAATCCAATGTATCAGTTTTAAACGGCTTTTAATGGTCGTTCTTATATGTATCTTGTGTTATTGATCTATGAAGTACCACCCCCAACCCATATTCCGCTGCGACCTAATTTGGGGGTGTTACAAACGATCATATATGTCATGTGTGGGTTCAATGTTAGTGTCTAGTTTGTTTGTCAAGTAATGTTCGAAGGAATATGTATGTATAGCTATAAATCGGTCAAGGAATGGTTAGTAAAGGTTCATGATTTTGTTGTCTAATGAAAGTTAAGAAAGGGAAACTTTGGCGAAGGATGTCGCCAAAGAAGTTTGTTGAATGTAGTTCATGATTTGGATTGGGTCTAGAGAATAGATGTTATATTGGGTTTTTGTATTTTAAGTATTTTGCCCCTGTAAGAAGTTTACGCCGTAACCCAAAAGTTTACGCCGTAACATAAAAATGGGGTACATTCTGCGGTGCCGTAAACTTATGTTTACGCCGCAATATAAAATGAGTCAAAAGTTTACGCCGTAACCATCTCTTGGGTTACGCCGTAAACTCATGCTTGATGATACATTAGAATGAATATAAATGTATATTACTATAAGAGTCTTATATTAAATACTAATATAAGATATTTTGGATTTTCAAATACAGTCATGTCAGATTCTGAGGATTCTACGATTATATACACGAAGGTATCTAGTTTGTTTGAGGGCCTATCAAACATTGGATCCCCAGGAGTTGTTGGACCCGAGTACGAGGGACTACCCTGGATGCTAGATGACCCATATGTGCAGGTCATTTTATAGGTCCCACCATCACCAGACTACATGCGTGGCCCTGAGGAGCCAGAGCAGGCGCCACCTCTACCAGACTTTGTTCCAGAGCCGGTTTATTTGGAGTTCATGCCACCAGAGGATGAGGTACTCCCAGTTGAGGAGCAGCCACTGCCTGCTGCTACCTCATCCACTGCTGATTCACCAAGCTATGTTCTTGAGTCAGATCCCGAGGAGGATCCGGAGGAGGATGATAATGAGAACCCTGAGGAGGATCATGCTGATTATCCTGCTGACGGAGGAGACAATAAAGATGATGAGGATGAGTCATCCACTGATGACAAGGATGAAGACATTGATATTAAGGGGGATGAAGAGGAGGAGGAGCACCCAGCTCCTTCCGACTCTACATCTGTTGCTTTACCAGCTATTGATCATGCCCCATCTGCTAAGGAGACTGAGCTATTTGAGACCGACGAGTCTGCGGCAACACCACCACCACATCCTGCATACCGTGTTACTGCTAGGATATCCATCCGACCTCAGACACTTGTATCACTTCCTTCAGATACAGAGGTTGCCAGACTCCTTGCTATACCTACTCCACCACCATCACCACTTTCCCTATGGTCATCACTACTACCTCAGATTCCCTCACCACCACTACCAATATCACCACCACCACCTGCTAGTCCTACTTATCCATTGGGATATCAAGCTACTATGATCTGACTGAGAGCTGAGGCCCCATCTACTTCCCATTCACCACCGCCACATATCATACTCTCCCACACCAGAGCAGATACACCACCGTCAGGTACCCCACCATCGGGGACACCACCACTTTTACCCATACTACTACCTACTTCATCACCACCTTTGCATCTACTCTCTACTGACTGTAGAGCAGACAGACCCGAGGTTACCTTACTACCTCAGAAGAGGTTAGGTATCAATCTCGGTCTAAGATATGAGGTAGGAGAGAGCTTGTCTGCCCCCACTGCTAGACCTCCTAGAGGTTTTAGGGCAGACTATGGTTTTGTTGCTTTCATGGACAGGGAGATTATGCGGGATCTAGAGAGAGATGTCAGTTATAAGATCACCGACACTTGGGATGAGATGCTGGTAGACATGCCAGGGGCACCAGCGACTGATGACAAAGAGTTAGGTCAATGAATGACAGAGTTTACCACTAGGGTTAGGCAAGACACAGACGAGATCTATACGAGGTTGGATGATGAGCAGTCTGAGTGACAACTAATGGCTGGTCGGCTCAACATGCTGTATAAGGATAGGTGTGCACATGCTCGTACTGATAGGCTCATAGAGGCTGAGGCTAGGATGTCTCGAGAGGCTTGGGGATGATCCATGGATGCGAGTAACCTTGCGCGTGCAGAGGTTATGTCATTACGTACTCAAGTGGTAGCACAGCAGGCAGTGATTACAGAGTTATAGGCAGCGGACCGCAGGAGACAGGCGGCGATTACAAAGATGCTGGCAGCAGACCACAGGAGACAGGCACAATTCAATGAGGCACTAAAGCTGCTGAAGAGACTTCAGACCTAGATGACATAGTTCGAGAGACAGCAGGGACCCGCCAAAGGTCTTGCATAGCCAGATGCACCAGAGGAGGCTGGTAGCAGTTCGTAGATCTTGTTATGGCTAGTTATTTTATATAACCTACTAAGTATTACGGGTAACTCCTGGCTAGTATGGATTTAGGTTGTATATTTTATCTTGTAACCTAATCATTGTGATCATTTTGTATCTGAACCAATCATGTATGTTTTCCAATTATATATGGAATGGTGGTATTATGTCATGTCTGTAATTGAATTTATTATGAATGAATGTCAATTTAGCTACACCATTGTTAACTTCAATTCAGTTGTATATTTCACTGTGTGTTGTGATCTCTCTTTACTTATTGTTTATATGTCATGTCATGGTTATGATTTTACATATATGGAATGGTGGTATTATGTCATGTCTGTAATTGAATTTATTATGAATGAATGTCAATTTAGCTACACCATTGTTAACTTCAATTCAGTTGTATATTTCACTGTGTGTTGTGATCTCTCTTTACTTATTGTTTATATGTCATGTCATGGTTATGATTTTGCGAAATCTAACAGGTATTATATTTTCTTGTGATTGAAGAAAATGGCACCAAAAAGAGCCACGAGGTCAAATAGGCAATGATTGACCAAGGCGTTACTGCCGCTTTGGCAGCACGTGATGCTAACAGAAGTATGAACGGCGATGAAAACCATAATTCAAGAATGGGTGTTAGAAGGATAGAACGAGCTGCTCGTGAATGTACTCACACTGACTTTCTCAAATGTCAACCATTAAACTTCAAAGGCACGGAAGGAGTTGTTGGTTTATCCTAATGGTTTGAAAGAATGGAGTCTGTTTTCCATATTAGTAATTATACAGTTGAAAATCAAGTCAAGTTTGCTACTTGCACTCTCCATTAAGTTGCTTTAACATGGTGGAACAGTCATGTCAAGACAGTTGGTCATGATGCCGCTTACGGTATGCCTTGGAAAACATTCATGAAAATGATGACTGACAAATACTGTCCTCGAAATGAAATCAAGAAACTAGAAATGGAGATTTGGGATCTAAAGGTGAAGGGTACTGACTTGACAAGTTATACACAACGCTTTCAGGAATTAGCTTTGTTGTGCGGGAGGATGTTTCCCGAAGAATCTGATAAAATTGAAAAATATGTCGGTGGTCTTCCCGACATGATTCATAGGTGTGTAGTGGCGTTTAAACAGAGCTAATGGATAAGAAAATCTGCACTTTTGCTGAACGCCAGATAGAGAGTAAAAGGAAGTTTGAGGGCACCTCAAGGAACACTCAGAACCAACAACAACAACAACAACAACAAAATAAGAGGCAGAACACTAGCATGTCCTATACTGCAGGAACTGGTGAGAAGAAGCCCTACGGGGGATCTAAACCCCTATGCTCAAAATGCAACTATCACCATGATGGTCCATGTGCTATTAAATGCCACAAGTTTAACCGAGTTGGCCATCTGGCCCATGACTGTAGGAGTACCGCCAATGACAACACTGCTAACAACCAGAAGGGCACTGGGTTAGGTCAGAAGCCTACTTGTTATGAGTGTGGAGTTCAGGGACATTTTAAAAGGGAATGTCCAAAGCTGAAGAACAACAATAATCGTGGTAACCAAGTTGGAGGTGGCAATGCTCCAGCCAAAGTGTATGCGGTAGGGCATGCGGAGACAAACCCAGACTCCAACATCGTGATGGGTACGTTCCTTCTAAACAACCTCTATGCTTCTATCTTATTCGATACTGGTACCGATAGGAGTTTTGTGTCTACTGCATTTAGCTTCCAAATTGATATCACACCAACTGCATTAGATCACTATTATGACGTTAAACTAGCCGATGGGAGAATAATTGGGTTGAACTCTATCCTTAGGGGTTGTACATTAAACATCCTGAACCACCCATTCAACATAGACTTAATCCCCGTAGAACTTGGTAGTTTCAACGCTATAATTGGTATGGATTGGTTGGTAAAGTACCAAACAAACATTGTGTGTGCTGTGAAGATCATTCGTATCCCCTTGGGAAATGAAACTCTAATCGTTCACAGTGACAGAAGCAACCGGGGAAACGAGGCTCGTCTGCACATTATCTCGTACACCAAAATACAAGAATACATGCTAAAAAGATGTCCAGTCTTTTTGGCAAACGTTAGATGAAAGACAAGTCAGAGAAGAAGCGACTTGAGGACGTATCGATAGTTCGAGATTTTCCTGATGTATTCCCTGAGGACTTGCCGGGTCTTCCTCCGACTCGACAAGTGGAATTTCAAATCGATCTGATACCTGGTGCTGCACTTGTAGCCCGGGCACCTTATCGATGCACTCCTGAAAATGAAAGAGTTGTCAAGCAACTGAAAGAACTATGCTGACAAGGGCTTTATAAACCCAGTTCCAAACCCTGGGGACTCCATCTTGTGTGTTCAAAAAGAAGGATGGATCGTTTCGAATGTGCACGACTATCGGAACTGAATAAGCCTGACAGTGAAGAATCGTTATCCACTCCAAGGATCGACGATTTGTTTGATCAACTATAAGGATCCAGTGTTTATTCTAAGATAGACCTGTGATCAGGTTATCACCAGCTTCGGGTACGAGAGGAGGATATTCCGATGGGACGGCGATTAAAACTCGTTTTATGGTCATTACGAGTTCCGAATTTATGCCATTTGGCTTGACAACGCACCCCCCCCGCAAAAAAATTTACAAGGACGCCTTAAGGGATGGACATTTAGAATACCCCGGACGAACGGCACCAGCGGTATTTATGGATCTCATGAACCGCGTGTGCAAGCCATTTTTGGATAAATTTGTGATTGTCTTTATTGACGATATCCTTATCTACTCCAAGAACAAGAAGGAGCATGAAGAACATCTTAAGGCAGTTCTGGAATTGCTTAAGAAAGAGAAGTTGTATGCTAAGTTCTCTAAATGTGAATTTTAGATTCCTAAGGTACAATTTCTCGGCCATGTGATTGATAGTCAAGGCATTCACGTGGACCCCACCAAAATCAAATCCATAAAGGACTAGGAATCCCCTAAGACGCCAATGGAGATTCACCAATTCTTAGGTCTTGCTGGGTATTACCGAAGATTCATCGAAGGATTTTTGAAGATTGCCAAGTCAAAGACCAAGCTTACTCAGAAAGGAGTTAAGTTCGATTAGGGGAACAAGCAGGAAGCCGCTTTCTAGTTATTAAAGCAGAAGTTATGCAGTGCGCCAATTCTGGCTTTACCTGAGGGAAGCGAAGATTTCGTAGTCTATTGCGATGCATCGCATAAGGGACTGGGTGCTTTATTAATGCAAAGAGAGAAAGTAATTTCTTATGCATCACGCCAATTAAAAATTCATGAAAAGAACTATACAACTCATGATTTGGAACTTGGATTGGTAGTGTTTTCTCTGAAACTTTAGAGACACTGTTTGTACGGAACCAAGTGTACGGTGTTCACGGATCATAAGATTCTACAACACATTCTTAATAAAAAGGAACTGATTATGAGGCAGCGTCGTTGGTTAGAACTGCTAAGTGATTACGACGGTGAGATCCGTTACCACCTAGGGAAAGCGAATGTTGTTGCTAATGCTTTGAGCAGGAAGGAGCAGAGTAAACCATTAAGAGTTTGAGCCTTAGTGATGACTATTAGCTTAGATCTTCCTAAACAAATCCTGAATGCTCAGACTGAAGCACGAAAACCAGAGAACATCAAGAATAAAGATGTTGGAGGTATGTTGCTAGAAAATTCCAAGGATTCGAAGAAATTTAGAACGGAAAAGTTGGAACCCCATGCGGATGGAACTCTATGCTTCAATGGCAGGAGTTGGTTGCCATGTTATGGTGATTTGAGGACCGTAATCATGCACAAGTCCCACAAGTCAAAATACTCTATTCATCCGGGTTCTGACAAAATGTATCAGGAGATGAAAAAGCTATATTGGTGGCCCAATATGAAGGCCAACATCGCCACCTATGTTAGCAAATGTTTGACTTGTGCTAAGGTCAAGGCTGAACATCAAAGGCCATCGGGATTGTTGGTACAACCCGATATACCACAATGGAAGTGGAACAACATCACTATGGATTTTGTCACGAAGCTTCCTAAGTCGTCACAAGGCTACGACACCATTTGGGTGATTGTCAACCGACTCACTAAGTCTGCAATCTTTGTACCGATGAAGGAAACTAATCCCCTAGAGAAACTGGCAAGAATGTACCTAAAGGAAGTGGTCATGAGGCATGGAACCCCTGTCTCAATTATTTGTGATCGTGACCCTAGATTCGCATCACATTTCTGGAGGTCACTTCAAAAAGCTTTGGGTACTAACCTGGACATGAGTACTGCATATCATCCGCAGACTGACAGACAAAGCGAGAGGACTATCCAAACCCTCGAGGATATGATTCGTGCTTGTGTGATAGACTTTGGAAAGGGTTGGGTTAACCATTTGCCATTGGTCGAGTTCTCGTATAACAATAGCTATCACGCTAGCATCAAGGCTGCACCATTTGAAGCACTTTACGGTCGGAAGTGTCGTTCACCTGTTTGTTGGGTCGAGGTTAGAGAAGTGCAACTCACTGGTCCAGAATTAGTTCAATAAACAATAGAGAAGATCATACAGATCAAGCAAAGAATGTAAGCCGCCGGTGATAGGAAAAAGAGTTATGCCGATTTAAAGCGTAAGCCGATGGAATTCTAAGTTGGGGATAAAGTTATGCTTAAAGTTTCGCCTTGGAAAGGGGTCGTACGTTTTGGCAAACAGGGGAAGTTGAACCCTAGGTACGTTAGACCGTTCAAGGTGTTGGAAAAGGTTGGATCCATTGCATACAAGCTTGAGATTCCTGAAGAGCTGAGCAGGGTTCACAATACGTTACATGTATCCAACTTGAAGAAGTGTTATGCCGACGAACCATTAGCCGTTCCATTGGATGGACTTCACTTTGATGACAAGCTTCAATTTGTCAAGGAACCGGTAGAAATTATGGACCGTAAAGTTAAAGAGTTGAAGCGAAGCCGCATTCCAATAATCAAGGTTCAGTGGAACTCTAGGAGAGGTCCTGAGTTCGCATGGGAACGCGAAGATCAATTCAGGAAGAAATATCCACACCTCTTCACAAAGACCGAACCGTCGTCAAGTGCCGCGTCTTAAGCCTTGAGGACAAGGTTTACTTAACGAGGGAGACTATAACTCCCCGTGTTTTAGGGTCATTTACGACGTCAATAAATTCACTATGTATTTTTAGTATTGCAAGCGTTTGCTTTAAATTCCAAGTATTAAGTTAAATCGCGTAAGCTAAAAATGATCATTCAATGTAAATGGGCATCAAACAATTAAGTGATTACATCAAACAAGGGTTACGTAATTATTTTAAGGATAATTATTAACTTTGTTCATTGTATTTTTATTGGTTACGTAAATTGTTTACGTTTCGCGATAAAATTTTATTTAGGTATTCCCGGAATCACCAAAATTAATCTACGCTTCAACGAATACTCATTTTTATTTCCAATACTCAAAGTTTATAAAACTTTACCCATGAACATCACCTGAGCCGAATTCTTTATAAATAAAATAAGCTAGATCATACACTTTGTAAAGTTATACTTTATAAAATAAACTACAACTTATAACAAATCAAGTAATACTTTCATTTTGCAAGAATGATATTAGCTAGTCAAATACTTCCTTGAAACCATGGGATAATCACCACTTGAGGAGACAAGGGAACCAAGTCATTTAGACTTAGTCCATGACTAGTGGTTTTGACCACTAGTCATCCTCATTTCACTCCCCTTTGTTCCAACGACCCAACCCCCCCCCCTCACTAGGTCTTTGGTCTTTGTTCTAGCTCTTTGACCACCTTTGTATATATATTACTCATGCATGCCAAGAAGTAATATCACACAACACATTACACTTAACAAAAACCAACTCATACTCTCTCTTTCTCTCTTACAAGGCCACGGCTCAAAACCCTCAATATAAACCATCCATACAAATTTAATTTCCACTTATACAAGCATTCTCACACTATATCTAAGACTTACTAAGAAAGATTGAAGGCTTGGATAAGCCTTTACAAGAGTTAAGCAAGGAAAAGGAAGGATTAGGGTTTTAATTGGAATTAGGGTTTTCAAGTTGTGCAAGCTAGGGTTTGTAATCTAAACAAGGGTTTAGATTTTGTTGGTTATCACCACACATCACATTAAGGTCATCTAAAACTCTTTATGTCTTTACATTTATCATTTTATGTATATATAAGTTCTATGTAGCAAAATCACCATTTAGGATACTTTCAAACTTGTAAAATGGATTTTTGTTGTGATAATTGTTTTATGAACTTTTACATATGTTATGTGGTTGGTAATATCATGTTATGATGGGATTATAAGTATTGTACAATGTTGGTTTAAGTGTAAAAAGTATATGTATAAACTAGTAAGTAAAAGTTACTTAAGAAAGTTTATGATTTAAGAGCATTGTTAAGGACTTGTGATTCTTGGACATTTTTTTGGACAATGATAGACTTAAGGACCCTAGGAATGTAATACATGTATTATATAGTATTGTAAATGATTTGTAACAAAGTGGCTAAACACGAAAGTTATAAAATCAAGCATAAACATGTTTTTATGAAAAACATCAAAACTTTCTGTTTTAATTCGACACATAAACTATTTAATTTATGTTTTTATAAAATAGTACATCTCATGACAATTCCAAAAAGGTAAGAAACTCGAAAAACAGATTAATAACGAAGAAGATACGTAGTTTACTAGTTATACGTTAATTAAACGCGTTATAAAAGAAATTTTATAAAAACAAGTTATAAAATACTTTTGATATATAAAGTTTATTATTTTTTCAGATCACACATATTTTTAGGATTCCAAAACAATAAGAATCGTAATTTTTCGATCAATAACAAAGGAGTTATGAATTACGCGAGTTTATATACTTAAATGTATAAAAATACATTTATAAAAGTTACTGTTCATCTCAGACATGAACATTTTGAAAACACCATTAATATGATAGAACTTTTAATAACAAAGATGTGCTCGAAAGAATATGCATGTTTTACAATTGGACGCAAGTGGACATTTCACATTTACGATTACGTGTTTGCCTAAGTAGCGATAGCCCATCTAAGCCCATTATCATGAGCTGTCAATTACTGTTGTGAGCGTGAATGTTATAAATAGATCTATTGGGATTGACATCCCGGTTCCGGGGTGATTAGGCTTATTGAGCCGTTTCTGGACAACGAACGTATACCATGTCAGACATAGTGATGTTGCGGGTTAGAACATCATCAAGGGCAATGTTAGCAATTTATATTGCAATTCATACATGTCGAGCTTCAGTGTCATGAGCTTAGGAAAACGTAATTACATTTTATGAATGTTTGCATCTGTTGCATTATCATAGGGAAATCTTGCGGTCCTACATATACATTTTATAACCTATGATCTCTCACTCAACAAAATGTTGACATTTTGCAAGCATGTTTTCAGGGGATAATAAAAAAACAATAGGGAATCGAGGTCAAGGGATACATTGGTGGTTTGATTTGATGTCATGCATAAAGATTTTTCGTCATTACCATTTTGTATATCAGTTATGGTTCTAGAAATCTTTGTATTTTGAACAAGTGAAGCTTCGGGTTTTTTGTAACAAAACAATTTTTGTTAAATCCAATGTATCAGTTTTAAACGGCTTTTAATGGTTGTTCTTATATATATCTTGTGTTATTGATCTATGAAGTACCACCCCCAACCTATATTCCACTGCGACCCAATTTGGGGGTGTTACAGATTGGTATCAAGAGCCAAGGTTATAGAGAACCAGGTCAAATGTTTTTGCTGGACTATAACCATTTTCAAACATTGCATTCATACAAAGGGATTTTCACGGGACATACATACATACACTAGTTG
This sequence comes from Tanacetum coccineum, assembly GCA_026074375.1. NCBI lineage: Eukaryota > Viridiplantae > Streptophyta > Magnoliopsida > Asterales > Asteraceae > Tanacetum > Tanacetum coccineum. The sequence goes on from BQNB010056933.1 coordinate 15,818, forward strand.
TTGCATTAGTTGATTAGACTAGATGCATTTATGATTGATATGCATGTTTAGTGATATAAATGTCAGTTACTATAGAGAATTCTTATATTAAATACTAATATAATCTATTTGATTGTTTCAGATCAGTCAGTCATATTATGAGGATTCCACGGTTACATACATTGCTGTGTCTAACCCATTTGCGAATTTGCCAAATATCGGATCATCGGGAGTCGATGGACCACCTGTGATGCCAGAGGACCCATATGCCTATGTAGTAGCTGCTTTTCAGGCCCCATCATCTCCTGATTATGTGCTGGGTCCTGAGTACCCACCTTCACCAGACTTTGTTCCAGAGCTGGTTTATCCAGAGTTCATGCCACCAGAGGATGAGGTACTACCAGCTGAGGAGCAACCCTTGCCTATTGCTGCCTTACCTACCGCTGATTCACCAGGCTATGTTCCTGAGTCAGAGCTTGAGGAGGATTCGGAGGAGGATTCGGAGGAGGATGATGACGAGGACCCTGAGGAGGATCCTGTCGATTATCCTGCCGATAGAGGAGATGATGGCAATGATGAGGATGAGCCATCCGATGATGACAAGGATGATGATGTTGATATTGAGGGGGATGAGGAGGAGGAGCACCCAGCTCATGTCGACTCTACAGTTGTTGCTTTACTAACTGTTGATCATGCCCCATCTGTTGAGGAGAATGAGCCGTTTGAGACCGACGAGTCTCCGGCCACACCACCACCATATCCTGCATACCGGGTTACTGCTAGGATATCGATCCGAGATGAGCCACCTACACCATTTTGGTCTGATACAGAGGTTGCCAGACTCCTTGCTATACCTACTCCACCACCATCACCACTTTCCCCATGGTCATCACCATTGCCTCAGATTCCTTCTCCACCACTACCCCCGATACTATCACCACTACCACTATCACCACCTTTACCTATATCATCTCCATCACTACCTGCTAGCCCTATTTATCCCTTGGGATACCGAGCCGCTATGATCCGGCTGAGAGCTGAGGCCCCATCTACTTCCCATTCACCACCGCCACATATCATACTCTCCCACACCAGAGCAGATACACCACCGTCAGGTACCCCACCATCAGGGACACCACCACTTTTACCCATACCGCTACCTACTTCATCACCACCTTTGCATCTACTCTCTACTGACCGTAGAGCAGACAGACCCGAGGTTACCTTACCGCCTCGGAAGAGGTTAGGTATCGCTCTCGGTCCAAGATATGAGGTAGGAGAGAGCTCGTCTGCCCCCACTGCTAGACCTCCTAGAGGTTTTAGGGCGGACTATGGTTTTGTTGCTACCATGGACAGGGAGATTATGCGGGATCTAGAGAGAGATGTCGGTTATAGGATCACCGACACTTGGGATGAGATGCTGGTAGACATGCCAGGGGCACCAGCGACTGATGACACAGAGTTGGGTCGATGGATGACAGAGTTTACCACTAGGGTTAGGCAAGACACAGACGAGATCTATACGAGGTTGGATGATGAGCAGTCTGAGCGACAACTATGGCGTGGTCGCTCAACTTGCTGTATAGGGATAAGGTGTGCACATGCTCGTACTGCTAGGCTCATGGAGGCTGAGGCTAGGATGTCTCGAGAGGCTTGGGGACAATCCATAGATGCGAGTGACCTTGCACGTGCAGAGGTTATGTCATTACGTACTCAGGTGGTAGCACAGCAGGCAGTGATTACAAAGTTATAGGCAGCGGACCGCATGAGACAGGCGGCGATTACAAAGATGCTGGCAGCGGACCACAGGAGACAAGCACAGTTCATTGAGGCACTAAAACTACTGAAGAGGCTTCAGACCCAAGAGACATAGCGAGAGACAGCAGGACCCGACCAAAGGTCTTGCATAGCCAATGCACCAGAGAGGCTTGTAGCAGTTCCGTAGATCCTAGTTTAAATGGGGCCCCTTTTTAAAGTTTTTTTATTTTATATAACCTACTAAGTATAACGGGGAACTCCTGGCTAGTATGGGATTTAGTGTGTATAATTTGTATCTTGTAACCTAATGCATTTGTGATGCATTTTGTATCTAACCATCAGTATGTTTTTCCATTATATAGGAATGTGGTATTATGTCATGTCTGTAATTGAATTATTATGAATGATGTCAATTTAGCTACAACCATTGTAAACTCAATTCAGTTGGTATATTTCGACTGTGTGTTGTGATCTCTCTTTACTTTATTGTATTATATGTCATGTCATGTTATAGATTTTGGGCGAAATCCTAACAGGTATTAGTATTTTCTTGTGATTGAAGAAAATGCACGCAAAAAGAGCCCACGTGGTCAAATTGGCCATATGATTGACCAAGGCGTTACTGCCGCTTTGGCAGCACGTGATGCTAACAGAAGTACGAATGGCGATGACAACCATAATTCGGGAACGGGTGTTAGAAGGACAGAACGAGCTGCTCGTGAATGTACTTACACTGACTTTCTCAAATGTCAACCATTAAACTTCAAAGGCACGGAAGGAGTTGCCGGTTTATCCTAATGGTTTGAAAGAATGGAGTCTGTTTTCCATATCAGTAATTGTACAGTTGAGAATCAAGTCAAGTTTGCTACTTGCACTCTCCATTCAGTTGCTTTAACATGGTGGAACACTCATGTCAAGACAGTTGGTCATGATGCCGCTTACGGTATGCCTTGGAAAACACTCATGAAAATGATGACTGACAAATACTGTCCTCGAAATGAAATCAAGAAACTAGAAATGGAGATTTGGGATCTAAAGGTGAAGGGTACTGACTTGACAAGTTATACCCAACGCTTTCAGGAATTGGCTTTGTTGTGCGGGAGGATGTTTCCCGAAGAATCTGATAAAATTGAAAAATATGTCGGTGGTCTTCCCGACATGATTCATAGGAGTGTAGTGGCGTCTAAACCGAGCTAATGGATAAGAAAATCTGCACTTTTGCTGAACGCCAGACAGAGAGTAAAAGGAAGTTTGAGGGCACCTCAAGGAACACTCAGAACCAACAACAACAACAACAACAACAAAAAAGAGCCGAACCTACGATGTCCTATACTGCAGGAACTGGTGAGAAGAAGCCCTACGGGAGATCTAAACCCCTATGCTCAAAATGCAACTATCACCATGATGGTCCATGTGCTCTTAAATGCCACAAGTTTAACCGAGTTGGCCATCTGGCCCATGACTGTAGGAGTACCGCCAATGACAACACTGCTAACAACCAGAAGGGCACTGGGTTAGGTCAGAAGCCTACTTGTTATGAGTGTGGAGTTCAGGGACATTTTAAAGGATGTCAAAGCTAGCAGAACAACAATATCGTGGTAACTCAAGTTGGAGGTGGCAATGCACCAGCCAAAGATGTCTGCGGTAAGGGCATGCTGGATGACAAACCCAGACTCCAACATCGTGGATGGGTACGTTCCCTTCTAAACAACTCTATGCTTCTATCTTCACTATTCGATACTTGGTACCAGATAGGAGTTTTGTGTCACGCATTAGCTTCCAATTGATTCACACCAACTGCATTAATCAACATTATGACAGTAACCTAGCGATGGGAGAAATAATTGGGTTGAACTCTATCCTTAGGGTTGTACATTAACCATCCTGAACCACCATTCAACAAAGACTAAATCCCCGTAGAACTTGTAGTTTACGCTAAAATTGGTATGGATTGGTTTGGTAAAGACAAAACAAACATTGTGTGTGCTGTGAAGATCATTCGTATCCCCTTGGGAAATGAAACTCTAATCGTTCACAGTGACAGAAGCAACCGGGGAAACGAGGCTCGTCTGCACATTATCTCGTACACCAAAATACAAGAATACATGCTAAAAAGATGTCCAGTCTTTTTGGCAAACGTTAGATGAAAGACAAGTCAGAGAAGAAGCGACTTGAGGACGTATCGATAGTTCGAGATTTTCCTGATGTATTCCCTGAGGACTTGCCGGGTCTTCCTCCGACTCAACAAGTGGAATTTCAAATCGATCTGATACCTGGTGTTGCACTTGTAGCCCGGGCACCTTATCGATGCACTCCTGAAAATGAAAGAGTTGTCAAGCAACTGAAAGAACTATGCTGACAAGGGCTTTATAAACCCAGTTCCAAACCCTGGGGACTCCATCTTGTGTGTTCAAAAAGAAGGATGGATCGTTTCGAATGTGCACGACTATCGGAACTGAATAAGCCTGACAGTGAAGAATCGTTATCCACTCCAAGGATCGACGATTTGTTTGATCAACTATAAGGATCCAGTGTTTATTCTAAGATAGACCTGTGATCAGGTTATCACCAGCTTCGGGTACGAGAGGAGGATATTCCGATGGGACGGCGATTAAAACTCGTTTTATGGTCATTACGAGTTCCGAATTTATGCCATTTGGCTTGACAACGCACCCCCCCCGCAAAAAAATTTACAAGGACGCCTTAAGGGATGGACATTTAGAATACCCCGGACGAACGGTATATATAATCTCATGAACACGTTTGCAAGCCATTTTTGGGATAAAATTTATGATGTCTTTATTGACGATATCCTTATACTACTCCAAGAACAAGAAGATCATGAAGAACATCTTAAGGCATTCTAGAATTGCTTACGAAAGAGAAGTTGTAACTAAGTTCCCTATAATGTAGATTTTAGATACCTAAGTACAATTTCTCGTTCCATGTGAATGATAGTGTTAAGCATTCACGTAGACCCCGCCCAAAACGCGAAATCCAAAAAGGACTGGGATCCTCCACCATAAGACGCAATGGAGAGATTCACCAATTCTTAGGTCTTGCTGGGTATTACCAAAGATTCATTGAAGGATTCTTGAAGATTGCCAAGTTAATGACCAAGCTTACTCAGAAAGGAGTTAAGTTCGATTGGGGGGACAACCAGGAAGCCTCTTTCCAGTTATTAAAGTAGAAGTTGTGCAGTGCGCCAATTCTGGCTTTACCTGAGGGAAGCAAAGATTTCCTAGTCTATTGCGATGCATCGCATAAGGGACTGGGTGCTCTATTAATGCAAAGAGAGAAAGTAATTTCTTATGCATCACGCCAATTAAAAATTCATGAGAAGAACTATACAACTCATGATTTAAAACTTGGATTGGTAGTGTTTTCTCTGAAACTTTAGAGACACTATTTGTATGGAACCAAGTGTACGGTGTTTACGGATCACAAGAGTCTACAACACATTCTTAATAAAAAGGAACTGAATATAAGGCAGCGTCATTGGTTAGAACTGCTAAGTAATTACGACTGTGAGATCCATTACCACCCAGGGAAAGCAAATGTTGTTACTGATGCTTTGAGCAGGAAGGAGCAGAGTAAACCATTAAGAGTTCGAGCCTTAGTGATGACTATTAGCTTGGATCTTCTTAAACAAATCTTGAATGCTCAGGCAGAAGCACGAAAACCAGATAACATCAAGAACGAAGATGTTGGAGGTATGTTGCTTGAAAATTCTAAGGATCCGAAGAAATTTAAAATGGAAAAGTTGGAACCCCGTGCGGATGGAACTCTATGCTTCAATGGCAAGAGTTGGTTGCCATGTTATGGTGATTTGAGGACCGTAATCATGTACGAGTCCCACAAGTCAAAATACTCTATTCATCCGGGTTCTGACAAAATGTATCAGGACATGAAGAAGCTATATTGGTGGCCTAATATGAAGGCCAACATCACCACCTATGTTAGCAAATGTTTGACTTGTGCTAAGGTCAAGGCTGAACATCAAAGGCCATTAGGATTGTTGGTACAACCCGATATAGGGCCAGCAATGAAGTAGGACAACAACAGCAATTGATTTTAATCACCAAGCTCCCCCCCCCCCTAAGTCATCACAAGGCTACGACAGCATTTGGGTGATTGTCAACCGACTCACTAAGTCCGCAATCTTTGTACCGATAAAGGAAACTAATCCCCTAGAGAAACGGGCAAGAATGTACCTAAAGGAAGTGGTCACAAGGCATGGAATCCCTGTCTTAATTATTTGTAATCGTGACCCTAGATTCACATCACATTTCTAGTGGTCACTTCAAAAAGCTTTAGGTACTAGCCTGGACATGAGTACTGCATATCATCCGCAGACTGACAGACAAAGCGAGAGGACTATCCAAACCCTCGAGGATATGCTGCGTGCTTGTGTGATCGACTTTGGAAAGAGTTGGGTTAACCATTTGCCATTGGTTGAGTTCTCGTATAACAATAGCTATCACGCTAGCATCAAGGCTGCACCATTTGAAGCACTTTACGGTCGGAAGTGTCGTTCAGCTATTTGTTAGGCCGAGGTTAGAAAAGTGCAACTCACTGGTTCGGAATTAGTTCAAGAAACAACAGAGAAGATGATACAGATCAAGCAAAGAATGCAAGCCGCCCGTGATAGGAAAAAGAGTTACGCCGATTTAAAGCGTAATCCGATGGATTCCAGTTAGAGGATAAAAGTTATGCTTAAAGTTTCCCACCTTGGAAAGGGACGAGCGTTTTAGAAAAATAGGGGAAAGGTTGAACCCTAGGTACGTTGGACGTTTACGTGTATGAAAAAGTGTATGATCCATTTGCTATACAAGTGTTGAGAATCCTGAAGAGCTGAGCATGGTTCATCAAATACCAATACATGTTATCTAACTTTAAGAAGTTGTAATGCCGATGAACCAATAGCGCGTATCATTGGATGGACATTCCGCTTTTGATGACAAGCTTCAATTTGACTAAGGGACGGTAGAAATTATGGACCCGTGAAGATTACAAGGTTGAAGCGAAGCAGCATTTCCCAATAATCAAGGTTTTGTGAAACTCTAGGAAGAGTGTCCTGAGTTCACATGGGAACGCGAAGATCAATTCAGGAAGATATATCCACACCTCTTCACAAAGACCGCACCGTCGTCAAGTGCGGCGTCTTAAGCCTTGAGGACAAGGCTTACTTAACGGGGGAGACTATAACACCCCATGTTTTAGGGGACATTACAGCGTCAATAAATTCACTATGTATTTTTAGTATTGCACGCATTTGCTTTTAATTCCAAGTATTAAGTTAAATCGCGTAAGCAAAAAATGATCATTCAATGTAAACGGGCATCAAACAATTAAGTGATTACATCAAACAAGGTTTAAGTAATTATTTTAAGGATAATTATTAACTTTGTTCATTGTATTTTTATTGGTTACGTAAATTGTTTACGTTTCACGATAAAATTTCATTTAGGTATTCCCGAAATCACCAAAATTAATCTACGCTTCAACGAATACTCATTTTTATTTCCAATACTCAAAGTTTATAAAACTTTACCCATGAACATCACTTGAGCCGAATTCTTTATAAAGAAAATAAGCTAGATCATACACTTTGTAAAGTTATACTTTATAAAATAAACTACAACTTATAACAAATCAAGTAATACTTTCATTTTGCAAGAATGATATTAGCTAGTCAAATACTTCCTTGAAACCATAGGATAATCACCACTTGAGGAGACAAGGGAACCAAGTCATTAAGACTTAGTCCATGACTAGTGGTTTTGACCACTAGTCATCCTCATTTCACTCCCCTTTGTTCTAACGACCCAACCTCCCCCCCCCCCCTCTCACTAGGTCTTTGGTCTTTGTTCTAGCTCTTTGACCACCTTTGTATATATATTACTCATGCATGCCAAGAAGTAATATCACACAACATATTACACTTAACAAAAACTAACTCATACTCTCTCTTACAAGGCCACGGCTCAAAACCCTTAATATAAACCATCTATACAAATTTATTTTCCACTTATACAAGCATTCTCACACTATATCTAAGACTTACTAAGAAATATTGAAGGCTTGGATAAGCCTTTACAAGAGTATAAAGCAGGAAAAGGAGGACTAGGGTTTTATTAGAATAGGATTTCAAGTGTGCAGCTAAGGGTTTGTAATCTAAACATGGTTTAGATTTTGTTGGTTATAACCACACCATCAACATAAGGTCATCTAAAACTCTATATGTCTTTACATTATCATTTTATGGTAAATATAAGGTTCTATGTACAAAAATCACCATTTAGGATACTTTCAAACTTGTAAAATGGATTTTTGTTGTGATAATTGTTTTATGAACTTTTACATATGTTATGTGGTTGGTAATATCATGTTATGATGGGATTATAAGTATTGTACAATGTTGGTTTAAGTGTAAATAAATATATGTAGTAAAACTAGTAAGTAAAAAGTTACTTAAGAAAGTTTTATGATTTAAGAGCAATGTTTAAGGACTTGTGATCTTGGACATTTTTTGGAGCAATGATAGACTATAAGGACCTAGGAATGTAATACATGTGTTACTATGTTTAAAGGATTTAGAAACAAAGTGGCATAACAATAAAGTTATAGAACAAATCAAGCCCCTAAACATGATTTTTATGAAAAAACATCAAAACTTTCTGTTTTAATTCGACACATAAACTATTTAATTTATGTTTTTATAAAATAGTACGTCTCATGACGATTCCAAAAAGGTTCACCAGTAGGTCAAAAATATAAAAATGTTATATTTTGATAACTCGTCTTTATACGAAAGCGTGGACATAAAAAATGTAAAAAACGGGTTTAAAACGAAGAAATTGCGTCGTTTTTACTATTGAGATATTTATAAACGTTTTAACTTTATAAATATGATTTCACAAACACGATTAGATGGTGTTGTAGCTATATAGAATTATATATGGTAGTAGTTATTCAAAATGCTTAGTACTTATACGACCTATATTGGATTAGGTTGCATTGGGTCATTATCGTGACGCATTTTCTCTGATATAATTGTTATCATATACTCAAGGTGAGTTCATAGCCCCACGTTTTACATTTTAATGATTTACAAGTTTTGGGGTGAGAAACATATGCATGTTTTACAATTGGACGCAAGTGGACATTTCACATTTACGATTACGTGTTTACTTAAGTAGCGATAACCTATCTGAGCCCATTATCATGAGCTGTCAATTACTGTTGTTAGCGCGAATGTTATAAATAGATCTATTTGGGATTGACATCCCTGTTCGGGTGAGTCATGCTCACTGTGCCGGTTTGCCGGACAACGAACGTATACCATGTCGGACATAGGATGTTGCGGGTTAGAACATCATCATGGGCAATGTTGGCAATTTATATTGCAATTCATACATGTCGAGCTTCAGTGTCATGAGCTTAGGGAAACGTAATTACATTTTATGATGTTTGCATCTGTTGCATTATCATGGGGAAATCTTGCGGTCCTACATTATACATTTTATAAACCTATGAATTCACTCAACAATATGTTGACATTTTAATCAATGTTTTTCAGGGGATCAATAAGGCACGAGGTGCAAGGGATACATTGGTGGTTTTGATTTGGATGTCATGCATTAAAGATTTTGTCGCATTACATTTTGTATATCTGTTATGGGCTAGAAATCTTTGTATTTTGAACAAGTGAACAAGTGAAGCTTCGGGTTTTTGTAACAAACAATTTGTTAAATCTAATGTATCAGTTTTAAACGGCTTTTAATGGTCGTTCTTATATATATCTCGTGTTATTGATCTATGAAGTACCACCTCCAACCCATATTCCGCTGCGACCCAATTTGGGGGTGTTACAGGCCCTATATGAAAAAACAATACAAATTTTATCTTTGCTACACTTCATTAGGCAAATATAGGAACTCTATTTTGTCTAACATGAGAATGACTGCTGGAGAATCTATTGCACTAGAAATTCACTTTGACCTAACGATTGAATTGTTTCCAAGAGTGAAGTTGGGTTCGTGGTATAACCCATAAAAATGGTCGTGTTTAGCCTGAATTGAGCACCACTAGTGATAGTCTAATATTCATTCTCTAATTTGATTAAATAGCTCTTCCTAAATATGTCTAATGATAGTCTACATTGATGGACTTTTTATCTCATTAGGAGTACACAGTAAGCAAGTAGAAATTAGGTTTCTCCTTAGTCAATCTAGACAACCTGCATCTCACATATGTGCTTTGAAGATTCAAGATGATAACCTGCTCTCATATAATGCAACTATATGCCTTTATGTTTATCTTGATGCTCAACATTTATTTGCTTAGCTATTGAATTCATGTCTATTGTAAAGACGTTTGTCTTATTCTAGGAATTTAGATAAAATATCTCTTAGTTTATTTAAATAACACATGCTCCTAAATGCTAAATGCTAACATGTTTTACATGACGATTGCATTTACAATTATCATGTTATGTATGTGTCATCTTACATGACTTACGTGTTAATTGTGCACCTACACTATGTCATTTTGATGTATAACAGTTAACTTTTAGATGTTATATAGTCTTACACATTAATCTCGTTGATTATTATGTTGATGCATGCTTAGATAAACTTGCATGCTTATATCTATATGTCTTATGCATCTAGATATATATTTTCTCACACTAGAATATTTTTCTTTGCGTCTGTGTCACAAATCTAAAAAGTCAAAAGCATCGTAAAATGGTCTTAAAACTCCTAGAGTCTTCACTCACACATTTCCTTAATCTTCATATCGCCTTCTTCCAAATGATCCACTCTTTTTTCAAGGGAAGGTTAAATACAAATCTAATACATCTCAAAGTAGGTTTGACAACTTAAATATTTCATTCGAAATATTCAAGTATCTTTAACTTGCAATTGCAAACGTTAAAGGTCATATCTGAAAATACATATTCAAGCCTTTTAACAACATAAGTTAAAATGCTCTCCTCTTTCTCTTCGACGAAAACATTCTTTCTCTTTGATGAAAACATTATTTCTCTTCGACGAAAACAATCTTTCTCTTCAACGAAAACATTCTTTCTCTTCGACGAAAACATTCTTTCTCTTTGACAAAAACACTTTTTCTCTTCAACGAAAACATTCTTTGTCTTTTGAGAAATTGCGATCGTATCTCTTTCTTCTCACTCACTCACGCCTCTACAACCATATAGATGGCTAATTCCTTTTATCCACCTTTTTCGCTGCCACCATTAAGACAACCTTATACCTCATCGTGTAATTGTTCTATGAACATTCATAATGATCGAGAAGAGCTACATAACTTTGTGGATGTAGTTCATCGTACCTAACCAACATCCGTCTTGACATCGTCAAGATCATCGCTTCCATCTTCGTTTGTTTTCTTCTTCATTTATTTTTTCACTCGCGGACGGAACACATTGAGATAAGTCACCATCTCCTTCGGGACAATGTCCAAAGAGGAAACATCTCCATCGAAAAAGTTTCGTCTGAAGATAACATCGTCGACATTCTTTCTTTACCCATCAAGCGTGAATCGTTCAATTATCTTCGTCTGAGTCTAGTAATGATGGAACACATTCTGTAAATCTTTCTCTTGTTTTCTACTAGTCTTGATTCTAATATGTCTTCTATTCTGTGCGTCATGACAACTTAACTACTTCATCCGAAGTACTTTAAGTATTTTTTATTAGCGAAATTGCTAATTAAAATGTCACTCCTTTCACAAAATTCATCAAGCCCTAAACTCCTCTCCCGTTGGCGGTCTGGCGGCCCCTAGATTTATTCTGGCGGCCCCCAGATATGTCTGGGATCATCAGCAGCAGGCTTGTGATATCTGTCATTTCTTTTTCAAATCATAAAACGAACACCCTCTCTCTCTCTTGCTGTTGAGAGCTAACGTCTATCCTACACACAAACTTCATTAATTATTATTCACTCTTGTTAATGATTACTATTTCTAGTACATCTTTAAATCAACAAGGTGAAATGAAAAATAAATCTTGAGTTATCCACCGAGTCATCTTCGCATGAAGATTCACCTTGCGATCCTTCACCACCAACATAATCATAACCTAATTGTGACTTTTCACTACTACAATCCATGAAAGATGAACTACCTTTCACAAAACACAAATATATGCCCAATATCTCTCTATAGATTAATGGGTCATCCTCATATCCCAACACTTATAAGCATTGTTGCTTATATTGTCAATAGTCAAGTGAATTTCATCATGAAATGCGTCTCATTCTCAAACATAATCCTTACAATCGCCATACTCACAAATACCCTCACATCTTGGTCCTCACTTCTTGTAAGCGTCTTTCTCACCTCAAATGGCCTTCTCACTTCTAATAGTCTTCTCTCTTCTGATAGTCGTTTCACCTTTAATAGTCTTTTTGCTCTTGACGTTTCCTCTCCCTCATAAATGTTCCTTTTTCACTTCTAATAAGTCTTCTCACCTCTAACGTTTCTACTCACTTCTAAACGGTTCTTCTCTCTTCTAATAGTCTTATTACTATTAAAATTCCTATTTTCATCCAAAATATTTAAGTAATTTACGAAATGCAAATGTCACTCCTTCACAAAACTTTCCACTTTCTAAAAAGTGAAGAACATAAAGAAGATATTCAATCTTCAAGTGTTTTGAGTCACCATATTGTCGAGTCCCTCATTATTTTTCCACCATGAAAGAACCACCACCTCATTTCAGATACCCACCTTTGTTCCTCAACATTGACAACCAACAAATCACCAAACAAACTTTTGAATTCCCAATTATCCACCTTTGTCTCGATAGGATCACATGCACATCAATTTTTAGTGCAAATGTGTAACACCCCCATTTTTACAATATAGCAGCGGAAGCTAATCTGGGGTATTACTTCATGGATACAACAATCATAACCATAGAAAACGACCCAAAAGAGACGTTTATTCCAAAGATATGTTATCATTCATTTCAAATCAGAGTTTTACAAAGGCATGTCCCAAAATCTAGTTACATACAATGTGAATGATAACAGGTTTTAGCCATCTTCGAGTCCATGCCACTCCGTGCCGTATATTGCTCAATAACCTGAGATAAACATGCTAAAAATTCAACACAAAGGTTGAGTGAAATTCATAGGTTTGATAAACAGTTTGAATACAAGTCATAGTGTAATAATTGTACAAACACAATTATATGAAAATGTTATTGTTAATGAAAAAAAATCTTGGTCACGTTTTAAAAACCCCATATTGTTAATGATTGCAACAATGCGAATTATCATAGTAACTTGATACTGCGTTTTTGTCTTGTTTGTCTGTTTGTCATTTCATGTATAGTTTAATCTGACCTAAGCTCTTGGCACACAAACTAACAAGTGTATAAATAACCCAAAATGATGTATATATATATATAGAAGATAAAATGGGCCCTCGGTGGTAGGTAATAGCCATATACCTATAAAATCAAATATAGTGTTTTTGGTTACTATCCGGCGAACACAAACATGATTCGTCAATCCCTGTATAGATCTTATCCACAATATTCGCGTTCACCAAAGTATTAAATGGTCCATGATAATAGGGACTTTTGGCATAATGTAACTTAGAAAGTAGCTGTAATAAGTGATCAGGTTAGCAATATTACTTGTCAAAACACGTTGTATTCTTGATTAAGCATGTATAAAGTCCTTTGAAAAAGTAATCACATTGTTATAAGATAAATCTAGTATGTAAATGATTTGTAGACAAGGCATGATCCCCCTCTAGAGTTTATAAAACATGTAAATAAGTAAAGGCAGTTATATAACTATTTACTAGGTAGATGTAATAAATATTCTGAAATGAAAGCTGACGACCTTATCACAATCTTAACCAGGGAATGTTGATATAATAAAATGATAGTAAACAGCCACGTCACGCAACCTGAGTAAATATGTTGAGTCTTAGGAAGATTGTACTCTAGAACTTTAGTTTTAAGAGTTATGAGTTTGATTGAAGAGTTTGGAATTATTGTATCACCGTTCGGGCCATCATAATTCAGAAGTCATTCAGTAAACGTTTGAGGAGCTAGGGCACTTTAAATCGTAAACCCAACAACTCAGTCAGAACGTAATACCAAGATGAAACCTCTTAATATGAAGCTCCCTAGTATTGTGATACGATATAATCGGTTTTAAGCGTTTTAATCCATATCTGGAAATGTTAAGCATGAGAAGCGTTAATTAAAGTTATGTCTTGTAAGGTTTTAAACATGATTTTATACTTTTTCAAAATGTTACATTTTAGACCCTAGGGTTTGAAAAATTGCAAATAGGCCCTTGGAGTTTGCATTTTTACGACTTTGGTCCTTCAACTTTGAAAGATATACCAAGTAAACCTTGGACTTTGAAAAGTGACATAATAGATCCCTATAGTTACTTTGATAAAATGACATATACAGACCCTTCTATATAATACTTCAAAAGTTATAAATACACCCCCTTGCTGGATTATAATTACAAAACATGTCCAAATTGTCATGGCAAGCTTATTTTAAAATTTCAATAGACATTTATAAGTTATAAATAAAACTAAGAATATGAAGACTAAACGCAACACACTTTAAAATAACGATCGTTAAGCTAAGAACCAAACGGTCAAATTAGGATTTTAAAACGAAACACGCGGGTATTTAAGTTCAATATCCTTCATTAATCAATAAAGGGTTATTTTAATATAGTTAAACATGCTAGGATAGATTATAACAATAATTAATTATTATAACAATATAGTTTTAAGAAAAACGCGAATTAAGTTTCGGGTGTATGGATTTGGATCAAAAGGAAAATGAGCATGAAATTGAAGTTATGAAACTTTAACAAGAGTTTATTTAAGATCATATGAACATTATAAGAGTGTAGGAGCAGAAGTAGAACATCTAGAACCTGGGTTTGAGCTTCAAGGAGCAAAAATGGTGGAAACTGCTCGTTTTGGGTAGTATTTCTTCTCGTACGCCTTGTATCTTGTTCTCCGGGCTTCAAATCTTCAAAGCTTCGCTTGCTTGATCTCTTATAAGATCCTAGATCATATGATAAGAATTTTTTGCTCAATTTGGTTATAGAAAGAATAAGTGGGGGATAGTTAGAATGAAGTATATTTGCTCTTAATTATATGTTAGCAACACTTAAGGCCAAGAAACTTTGATAACCAGGTTAGGACACAAGATGGGTGACGTTGAGAGGCTAGGGATGAAGTAAGGAGGCTAAGAATGCAAGGTGGAGGGTGGTTCTAGACGTTTTAGGGGTTTTTTGGTCTGATTTATACATGGGGCTATTATTTGGACACAGACATCAGTCTTGTGTAAATGGTTGCCATTTTTACAAACTGGGGGGTGGCGTAATTCCGTTGAAGCTCAAACTACCGACATTGTTAGATATTTGAGTCCTCTACAACGTTTAATTTATAATTGAGGGTTACTATAGAAATAATTTAGAGATAATAAGCCATTACTACAGTGTCAGAATCTGCCACCTTGCCATTTTGGCTGTAACTATCATCCGACGTCGAATCGGGTTGATTTCCACCAGAAAAATTGATCACAAACTAGCTACAACCAGTGTTATCACTATATATCCAATCTTTGGCTATTTCTCAGATCCTTATGTTTTATAGACAGGATCTGATTCTGAACTAGGCCTATTTTAGGTTTTAGGGTTACAAACTAATTAGTGTTTTCTGGTTAATTCTTGAATATTGTTGTTGAAATGATGAAAATCATGATAGGATATGTGTTAATGATGTATTTAAGTAATTACAACTTTATATTGATGATGGTTTGGGGTTATGATGGATAAAAACAAGAAAACGGTCATGATTTAACTATTTTTCTCGGGTTAGGGTCTACTTTTAATTAGGGTTTTTTTGTTGAATCCACGCCTTGAATCGTTCTTATGATATAAAGATTTGCTAACCTTGGAAGGATCCAATATAACAAAGATAGAGACTTTGTCAATATACCAAAGTGTATGCGATCCTACACTTTGATACGCAAGAGAAATGTATGAATAAAACATAAACTAACAATACAAACATAAACAAAAATCTCACTGCTTCAATATTATAAATAATACGAGTACTCTTTAAGTACTGGGGTTACAAAACCTTGAAGCTATTACAAATTTTCTCTAAAATGTTTCTCTAAAAGTGTTTTTTATCACTACTCTAGGGATCTCCTTTTATAGAAATACAATAGCCCATGAACAAATAGATCTGCCTACTATAAGTATCAGTTACAATTCAAACTAAATACCCCAAATATTCCCATGCATTCTTATCTTCGTTCATCAGCTTTGACCATTACAGATACAAACTTCTCAACTAGCATAATTAAAGTAGGATTGACAGTTCTAAGTTAATACTGGCAGTACTACCTTGTACTGGCATACTAACTCCTTTAAGTACTGAACAGTATTAAGTCATTTGAAGATTTTATTCCAACAATCCTCCCCTAAACTTGTGATTGTCCTTTAAATCATCAAGTTTCTTCTAAATAAAATCTTCTAGACTTCTTCTTCTGCTAATGATTCTTTCAAACAAAACTTGTCACTTCTGAACTTGAGATCTTATAAATCTGAGAAGCTCAATCGCAGTGTAACTCTCATGATCAACCTCTAATCTCTTCTTCAACATCTTGGAGATCATTTCTTGGCTTAAAGGATATTTCTTTTCAGTCAGCATATGTATGGCCATCCCATTCTCCATCAATAACATGTGAATACCACAGAAGTCATACAAACTCCAGCTTAGCAGATTGTATTGATGCTGATTCTGCCATAACTCATCATCTTCATTTGGCTCAAACATAGTGTGCAAATCTCCCCAAAGCATGAGATCATACCCTTCTGGTCTTGAATCCCTATACCTTTCCTTAACAAGTCTGTATAATTCCTCCACATCATGTCTATCAAAATCTCTTAGCATCTCAGTAAAGATCTTATAATTCTTTGAACTTCCATCTCCCCTGAATTATATTGACAGAATACATGAAAGTCGCAGTCAACACATAAGATTTCCAATCCATAAAATGGAAACTATGTAATATGGATTCAACTTCGATATAGCCCTTCTCTTTGTATGATGTCCTATAAATCTTTGAGTTCTCTTTCTCTAATCTTCCTCCATCTTTTGTCTTTTCCTTGTGCTCCTTTTAGGAATGGACTTCTTTCTCTTTGTTCCAGGTTCTTTAACAACTTCTTCCTTTTCCTCTTGTGTAACAACTTTTTCTTCCACAATCTTTTCAGGAGACCTTTCTTTTTCAGGAGACTTTTCTTTTTCAGGAGACTTTTGCTTTTTACTTCCTTTCTCTGCATCCATAGGCACAAACTTTTGATTAAAATCCCAAAGCTTTTCAAAAATTGGCCTTATTTCATTGTAAGACATCCCCTTAAAATCAGTGATCTTAAAATTTCCTTGGTTCTTCAAATATTTGATCATGTTCCTTCTAGCTTGGGCAATTGACTTAGGCTTCATCTTAAGAGAATGATATCTAATGACTGAAGGATCATTCCAGTCAATCTTCTTTGTAGTCTCAGCTTTATCCATAGCTCTTTTCTTTTCTTCTTCATCCCACTGCCTAGCAATTTCAGCATCTCTAGCAATTTGAGCTCTTTGTTCCTCATGCATCTGTTCTTCAAGTCTAATTGCTTCAGCATAACTTAACTGTTCTTGTTCAAGATCCTTCTTAGACTTCTTCTTAGGCTCTTCTTCAATCAAGATGGCTTTTCCTTTGTCTTTTCTTGATCTTTTCTCAGCACTTCTTCTTGAGTATGTAACAGTTCCTCCAGCAGTACTAATGTGTACCTCACCAGTACTAACTGTTGGAACTTCTTCACTAGCAGTACCTTTCTTCTTGCCAGCAGTACTAACTTCATCACTAGCTTTCCCACTGCCCTCTTGCTCATGGATGACTTCAGTTGGAGTTACTTCTTGAATGAAAAGTTCAGTTTCAGTGCTTGCTTTTTCATGAACTCCTTCATCATCTTGAACCCCTTCATTAGAAAACTTCCTCCCCTGTTTGGAAGAATCATCTTCACCAACTTCAGTATCTGAAAGAACAAACCTAGAATGTCTCCTTGCTTTCCCAACCTTTATCTGAGCCTCTAGTTTCTTGACCCTTAGAATAAGCTTAGTATAAGCAGAGCTGTAGGTTTTCTTTGTCTTTGTCAAATCAGCCTCTAGAACTCCAATCCTGTCAGAAAGTGTGTTAATCAAATTCATCAATTCTTGTAGTTTCAAACTACCCTCATCACTTCCATGTGAGTGAACAGCATGGAGAGGTGAGTCATGGGGTGTAGGAGGATGGTATTCTGAGCCAGGTTGTGTTGGTGATAGATGTGTAGGTGAGGGTTGAATAGGAGATGGTTGAGGTGATGGTTGAGTAGGTGTAGGTTCAGGTGAAGATATGTTGTTGGAAGGTGAAGCTGGGGGTGTAGGAATAGCTAACATATTTGGAAATAAGGCAACCTCCTATCCTGAAAAACCCTTTGTGATCCTCTTCATATTGCTAAAAACCTTCATGGTTAAAGAGGGAACAGAATAAACTCTTGTGTGTTGTTGAAGCTTGTGTCTCTGCATGTCTAGGCATAGTTGTACAAACCTAGGGTACATCAAAAACTTATGGGGACTAGATATGTTAGACACCATGTGGTCAAAGATCATCCTAGAAAAATTGAACTTTCTATTTGTTGCTAAACAAATGACATCAGCTGCAATATTACTACTAAACTGCTCCCAAGCAGTCTTCTTAGGGCTTAAACAGTGAAGAATAGTATGTATAAGAAACCTCCATTGAGGTGAAAATGCACCTTTTTGAAAGGTTAACTTATCTGAGTCAGTAGCATAGCCCATAAGAGCCAGTTGAGCAAAAATCTCTGTAGTTGGAAGAGAGGTAATTCCATCTTGATCATCCAACTTGAGATGTCGCCTTAGAGAACCTTCAGTGATTGAAAGTGAGTGTCCATCTATAGAAGCATGAATCTTGACGGTGCCATTATCATCAGTTAAAATCTCAGCAGACCTCTAAAATTGTTTTATAAAGGAGACACACACCTTTGGTTTCTTAGTAAGTGCATAGCAAATATGACTTCGAGTGATGAAATCTATGATCTGAAGTAACTTCTCAATCCAAGAGAAATTATGAGGTAAAAATCTCACAAAAGGAAAACCACAATTCGTATTATTTTTATCCGGGAAGTATAGTACAAACTCGGGTCGTGTCCACAACGAAATCGTGTGATTGAGAATTGGAATATTCCGGTATTCGAGCCAAGAAATGTTATAAGGGATTTGTGTTTTGTTGATTACCACTACAAATTTATAGCAAGAATTAAAAACAATAACTAGCCAAAAGATTTAAATGCACTCATAACGTATCTTAAACGCGGGTCTAAAATGATATTTAAAAATCTTAAAGTCTAACAACTTTTAACGAAATTTTTATACCTGTAAAAATCACAATTTAAAATGAAAATTTTAGGAAAAGAATTGGAATTTTTTATGTAATTTTGACTTTTTTTCTTATTTTTTAAGAATTTAATGATTTATCATAAAAATTAAACTTTTTCTAAAATTAACAACTAAAATTTTTTCTTTTATTTTTCAAACAATACTAGATGTAAAATGAAAATTAACTGCAAAAGAATTTTTTAATTTGTTTCAACTATTTTTCTTTTATTTCATGGATTATTTAGGAAATAAGGTAATACCGTAAATTCTATTTTAATTTCCTTGAAACTACAAGAAATTAATTGGATAAATAAGGAAAAAATGGTTTTATTATTATTCTAAAAGTGGCAGAAAAATAATTATGGATAACTAAAAGCCCCAATTTTAACAAACCTATTGAACTCTAATTTGAGTTAATTAAATAAACCCTATATTTTTATTTAATAAATCGCAAAATTTTAAAATGTTTTATTTTAAGAAGAAAGACAGGGTAGGAATTGCAATTAAAATTGAAGTTATGAAAGTATAGGGTAGGCGGGCGAATATTGAAAATTTTACACTATAATGAAAACGGGCAACCCTAATCTTTAAGAAAAGTACCAAATAGACCCTACGATTACAGCTTATTTAGCTTATTTAAAAAATGATTTTCAGCCAAAACTCAAAACTACAAAGTTAACAACCAGCTTATTCCCTACAACTTTAATAAAGACACTTTCAACTTTAGACCAAAGAATAAGCTAGAAAATAAGCTAAAAGATTGCTGTCACAGAAAGAAGGAGTTTGACAAGCTTTTTGGCTTTTGGCTTATTGTGAGCTTAATACTTGATAAAACTTGAAACTAAAAGAGGCTTATTGAAGATTAAGATGTGTATTAAAAGAATCTAAACTAATAATAACCTATGTTTAACAATTTTAGAAAGAAAATGAAGATGAAAAATGCAAAGTTTTGATGAAACTATTTTTGAGCTTTTTTCACTTAAGCTAAAAAGCTTAATTCTGAAACTTAGATGCTGAGATTATGAGAATAAGCTAATCTATCTTCCTAGAATCTACTTAGGTAAAAGGATTTTGCAAAGCTTTCATAGAAATAGAAAAATAATCAAGAAGTAAAATGAAAAATCTTAAGCTGATATGATGTATGCTTTGCTGATGTGTTTGGCTTTGCTGGTGCAATTGGCAAGATATACTCCAAATTTAAAGCTTTTGACTAAGTGACTAAATGCATACAGGAATGAAGTAACTCAGTAAAATTCCTAAAGGCTTATAAGTTTCTAAAATCTACAACTACTTAAACTGAAAATAAAATGCCCTGGTGCAAAGAGATAGAATTTAAACTCTAACTTTTGTAAAAATAAACCCTAACCTCTAAAACTTGTTCTAAACTTAGTTATGTAACCAAACTCAACTAAACAAAAGAATTTGACAGGAATGTGTTGACTTTAAGAGTCAAAAGTAGCCTAAACCAAACACTCCTTTATGTAAGCTGTAAAAACTAAATTTGCACTTAAATGCTGTTTAAAGTCTAAAACTCCTAAATTCTTTTATCTACTTCTATTTATACTGGATTAATTGAGATATTTGAGAACTAAAATGAACAGCTTATTTGAGAGATTAAGCTAGTCTCTCTATGAGCTTGTACTATCACTTAAGAAAAAGTTTTAAAAAATGAAAGATAGAATTGATTATAACTAGAACAAATTCAAAACTAAAATACTTATAGGCTCACTAAGCTAAAGGAGACAGGATCATTAAAAGGATTAAAGAGAAATAAGCAATGTAACAATAAGCTATGTATTAGCTAAATGGAAAATAAGAAAAAGTTACCTGAAATTGAAGAGTCTTCTTCACCTAGACATCCAAGTGAAGAGTCTAGGTGATCCTAATGGCTTCCACAAGCCTCTAAACCTTAAAAATCAAAATAAGCTGAATTTGAGCTTATTTACTCTTTGCTTCCCAAAATGAACTCAAATGTTTTCAAGTGATCATGTTTTTAATGTGAATAGGTAAAAATAAGTAAATGAAACCTTAATGAACAAAGTTACACTAATATTGAGCTTATAAGAATCAATAAGCTCACACTAGCTTATTTAGAGCTTATTGATCAAAAACGTATTGGAATTGTAAATCAAAGAACACAGAAACTTGTAAAATGAATGATATTACTAGAATTGATAAGTACAAGTTACAAAGGAAGTATACAAGAGCTTAAAAGCTTAATTGCTTGAAGTAAAAGAGACTTGCTTAAAAAAACGGGAAATTACAAGGTAAAGTTTAAAACAAAAATTTAACTACTGAAAAATTGATGTCTAAGCCTTCTATTTATAGAGGAGTAGTGAAGAGAGGTGAAGGATTCCAGAATGATCCATCAAATCACAGCCGTTGATCTTTTTAAATGAATTTGAGGCCGTTTGATCAATTTAGAGAGGTGTTCGGACCAATAAGGTGTTTACACGTGTTTAATTGTGATTGGTGAAGAGTTTATGAACGTATTGAAGGCTTAAAAAGGAGCGGGGTTGGAAAAATTCGGGATTGGAATTTCGTCAATAAATTTCTTAGTACTGTCAAGTTTGGTAATGATCAGATTGCTAAGATAATGGGTTACGATGATTATCAGATAGGGAATGTTACTATTTCCAGGGTTTACTACGTTGAGGGACTCGAGCATAATCTATTCTCCGTTAGTCAATTCTATGACTCAGATCTTGAAGTAGCTTTTCATAAACAAACATGTTTTGTTCGTAATCTTGAATGTGTTGACCTACTCACGGGATCTCAGGGAACTAATTTGTATACATTGTCCATTAGTGATATAATGAAGTCCTCTTCGATTTGTCTCTTGTCAAAGGCTTCTAAGACTAAGTCTTGGTTATGGCACCGACGTTTGTCTCACTTGAACTTTGGTACCATCAATCAATTGGCTAAACAAGGTCTTGTAAGAGGTATCCCAAAACTGAAATTTAAAAAAGATCACTTGTGTTCTGCATGTTCGTTGGGAAAAAGCAAGAAACAATCTCATAAACCAAAATCTGAAGACACCAACCAAGAAAAACTTTATCTTCTGCATATGGATCTTTGTGGGCTGATGCGTGTCGAAAGTATTAATGGAAAGAAATATATTCTAGTAATTGTTAATGATTATTCTCAGTTTACATGGGTTAAGTTCTTAAGATCGAAAGATGAAGCTCCAGAGTTCATCATCAAGTTTCTGAAAATGATACAAGTTTGTTTAAATGAAACTGTCAGGAATATTCGCATAGATAATGGTACAAAATTTGTCAATCAAACTTTGCGAAGCTATTATTGTTGGGTTTAAAAGACTTCAAGATATTCTTAGAGTTACTGCTGCTCAAGTATATATTAGTGCTGTCAAGCATAACTTA
>BQNB010056934.1:0-22500 GCA_026074375.1 Tanacetum coccineum
TGATGTAGGCTTTACTATTTTGAGAATAACCTAAAAATACACCTTCGTATGACTTTGGGTCAAACTTGGTAAGGTAGTCTTGGGTGTTTAAAATGAAGCACTTGCTTCGAAACACTCTAAATTAATCTAACATAGGTTTCCTACCTCTTAAGAGTTCGTAAGGTATTTTTCCGAGAATGGCTCTAATGAGGTGTTTTTCCTACCAAAACTTTTGTGGTAACGATTGCTCGTTCAACATAGTCCTACTCATTTCTTAAAGTGTCCTATTTTTCCTTTCGACCACGCCATTTGATTGAGGAGTGCGTGGAGCCGAGAAGTTATGTGTAATACCATTGGCATTACAAAACTCTCCAGATTGCACCCCATTATCAAATTCTCTACCGTGGTCGGTTTTTATTGACACTATTGAACAACCTAATTGGTTTTGGATTTTCCTACTAAATATTTAGAATTGATCGAAAGCTTCAGTTTTATCCTTAAGGAATCTAGTCCAAGTATACCTAGAGTAGTCATCTACTATGACTAGGGTGTAACGGTTTCCTCCGTAACTCCGTACGGCGGATGGACCGAAGAGATCCATATGGAGAAGTTCTAAACATCTAGTCGTTGAGATTATATTCTTACCTTTATGACTAGCGTGAGCTTGTTTTCCCATTTTACAAGCATCACAAAAATGTTGATCAAACTTAAGCTTAGGTAGGTTTCTAACTAATTCCTTAGAAGCTAACGATTGAATGAGACGCATATTTGCGTGACCTAATCTTCTATGCCACAAGGTGGAATTCTCATCAATCGTTGCTAGACAAATTTGATCCTTTGGCTTACTTCCTAATTTCATCACATATAAGCCTTTCTTCCTAATACCTCTACCTATGACTTTACCGTTCTTAGTGATTTCACTATCATGTTCAAAGAAAGTTACTTTACACTTATTATCACATATTTGTCCTATACTTAGCAAATTAAATCCTAAGTTATCAACATGTTCTACATTATCTATTTTGAGAGAGTCATTAGAAATCGTACATTTGCCAATGATGTTACCGCGAAGATTACTACCAAAAATGACATTACCTCCATTGTATGCCTTGTAAGTGGAGAAGAGTTTTCGGTTACATGTCATATGTTTAGAGCATCCGCTATCCTTGATCCATTCGTCGGGCTCCAAGTCGACTCCAAGGCATATCTATTTTTATAAGACAATAACTCAAACATTTGGTCTCCAATATCTAATGGGTCCAAAGTTGTTAGTGCCAAACATCCCTTGCATTTGATGCAATTAGTTGGGATGTGAGAATGGAAAACACATTTCCCATGGCATGTAACTTTGACGTGGAAAGTTGTTTCAACTTACGGGAAATCTATGAGGTTGGTTTTGTCGACCAACGTGTCTTTTTGGTTGCGGTGTTTTAGGACAAGAATAATTATTATTGACTCTTCTAGGAGGTGGAGTTTTTGAACTAAAATTGGGTTTAAAAAATCTAACTACGGGTTTTGACAATGGCTTATAAAATTGTTTAACTTCATTGTCACTAGCAACGAGAACTTTGGCCTTGCTTACAATTATGTGTTTTGGTCTAGGACCTAAAATGGATTTTTGAAAAGACACAGTTTTCTTAGATCCAGGCGTTGCTGGTGGCGGTCCCATATTTATTTTGGGGTTCGCCTGGTCATTTAGGGGGCCGCCCATATTTATGGGACCTCCATCAGAATACGCCTTTTTCTGAGCTTTCACAAATTTTATATCCTTAGTTCCACTAGATGATGCTTCAAATGAATTAAACCCTAAACCTAATTTATCACCGGAAGGTTTTTGATTACTTAACATTTCATTTAAGCAATGTATACTCTTTTCAAATTTGTTTAATCTAGTAGATTCATCTTTGAGTTTTTCATTCTCAATTTTAAGTACATGACACTTTGCACAATCAAGATCAGCTCCTTAGTTTTTCTCGAGTGTGGACAATTTATCTTTTAATTCTCTAAGCTCATTTTCTAGACTATTTCTATTAGCTTTTAACTTTTTGTTTTTAGTGATTATCTTTAGACTCATTTTGCATAACTTATCATATTCATTGTCTAAAGCTATATCATCAATTGATGAGTTTTCATCACTAAAGTAAGATGATTCGGAACATACCTCACTTGATGCATGAGCTACAAGACACGTTTCATCTTTGACCTCTTCATCATCTTCTTCATCGCTATCTCTCCAAGAACCTCCAACAAATGCTCTTTGGTTCTTGTCTCTCGGTGGCTTTGGACATTCTCCAATAAGATGATTTGGATCTCCGCATCTAAAGCACGTCCTTTCACTTTTGCCATTTTTATCGTCTCAGATTCTTTGAAAGGTCTTTTTGTCGTTCCGAGGTTGTCTTACGAGTCTACCTTTTCTCTTAAAGAACTTCTTGAAGTCTCTTACCGCCATGGCGTACTCTTCGTCTTCACTACCGAAAGTCGAACACTCTTCATCACTAGATTCTTTCTTAGCCTTTAAAGCAAGAGATTTCCTTTCAACTTTTGCTTTGACTATTTCGAAATCTTTCTTGATGATCATCTCATAGACTTTGAGGTTTTCAATGAGCTCATCAAGAGATAATGATGTTAAGTCTTTCGACTCTTCAATCGTCGTGACCTTTGCTCTCCATTTAGGATGTAGAGCTCTAAGAAACTTCCTTACGTAGTTCTTACTAGAATAACCTTCATCAAGAGCCTTAAGACTAGTAATAATAGTATTAAATCTAGCAAAAGCACTATCTATAGATCCCACACCGGAAAAATGACGAATTGTTCATATTGTTAAACCATAAAGGCGATTTATTATCTTTGACTGGGCTGATTACCTTGTATGGCGTGATTACAAAGTTTTCTAAATTTCTTTTGCCGTATTAAACATGAAAATTCTTTCATATTCTTTTCTAGGCAAAGCATTGTAAATAACCATTTTTGCTTTATTATTTTTTGCAAGCTTTCTTTTAAGATCATCGGTTTGTTTTTCAAAAGGGATAACCTCATCTAATTTAGTTTTCGGATTTTGTACAATACGTTGAAAATCACCATTGGTAATAAATGCAAATTGGATCTCGATCTTTTGATTTTAACATACTTGTCTCTCGATCTAATTTTCACAATTAATTAAAACTATCGCTTTCAAAGTGGTGGTCTCTTGCATAGATTGCACCTCTAGATATTTGTCGGAGGAATCCATAGATCACGATCCAAGCTTTAATAATACAATATATTTTTATAAAAATTTGATGTGACTTGCTCTTGATACCAATTGTGGAAACTAAAGGGGGGGGGGGGTTGAATAGTTTACACGTTTGTTTTACGTTTCAAAAGTTTACTTTCAAAAATCTATAGATCCGAGTTATATGTTCAATCAAATCACAATATGAACAAGCAATAACCATCTATACTAAAACACGATAATCAACAATAATAATGTAAAGAGATAAGGAAAGAAACAACCAAACCAAGACACCAAGATTTTATAGTGGTTCGGCTATGAAGACCTCTTCGCCCTATCCAACTCCCTGAGTATGACTCGAGATTTCACATGTCAACAAGCTCCTTTAGGACGAGAAAATCGGTTTTTCAGTCGCTTATGTTATTTTCGACACTAAGCCTAAATATGAATCTAATCTATAGCTAGAACCAATTCTACCACTTGCACAAGATATATACAATCACAAGATCTACACTATCGGATCTACACAGTAACCGAATCTACAAATACACAAGAAATACAACAGAGTTTTGGTTACTTAGATGAAAAGAGAGAGATCACTAATTAACACTTCATTTCGTGCGAATACGAGTGTTCTTCTCTTGCACTGAATAAGAGGGAAGAGAGAGAAGAGAGATTAGATCCCTTGAAAACAAGATTTAAGTATGTTAGTTGATCAAGAGTATTAGTGAGAGAAAGAGGTTTAGAGAGTGAAAGAAAGGACTAAAAATTTTCGTGCAAGAGGAATTGTTTTTCTTGCTGGGAATGAACAGGTATTTTATAGGAGGGAATCTATACGGGCTCTTCAGGGCAGGTCATCGGCTGGTCCTTCTTATGTATAAGGGGGGCCGCCGCCTAAGACCTCCGCTCCCTTTTATGTATTTTTGTTGGGGAAGGTTGTTAATCTGCCCTGTAGGAAGCTTCCGGTTTTGGGTGGGGAAAAATTTGAATTTGTAAATTTTAAGTTTTAATAAAACTTTTTATTTTAATAGAAATTTATTTTGTGAAAGTATTTTTGAAAAAAACTTTGTAGAATAAAATTTGAGAATTAGAGAAAATTATTTTCTTGATCACATAATCATGCTTATTATTTTGATATTTGTCCTACCTTAAGTTGATCATAATCTTTGAGAATGAACTATTTACATTTAATAATTTTAATATTGAATTGGATCATAGGGTGTCAAACCTTATTGCTGAGAATGAACATTTGAAACAGACCTATAAACAACTTTATGACTCGATTAAACCAACACGTATTCGATCAAAAGAACAATGTGATGTGTTAATTAATCAAGTCAATCAAAAGTCAGTGGAAATTTCTGATTTAAATGCAAAAATTCAGGAACAAGGCTTGACTATAACAGCTCTAAAGGATGAATTAAGGAAACTTAAAGGAAAAGATTTAGCTGATAATGTTGTTTGCAAACACACTATTGATCCAGAAATGCTTAAGATTGATGTGGAATATTTAAACCCTAGATTGTTGAACAATAGGTCAGCTCACTCTGATTACCTTAAGCACACTCAGGAAGAAGCTGCGATTCTTAGGGAAATAGTGGAACAAGGAAAATTACAAAATCCTCTAAATGAATCCTTAGACTCTGCTTGTAAGTATACCAAATAAATTCAAGAGTTACTTATAATAGTCGGACAAACTTTCCCTAGCATCAACAATTCAGGTGATAAATTAGTGGCTGTGATCCCAAAGAACAAGGATAAAAGAGTTAGATTCACTGAGTCTGTCACATCCTCAGGAAACACAAACACAAAACAGCTTCTTCATCGAACTTAGTTTCTAACAAATCTATGTTGTCTTCTACAGGAGTAAAACCGTCTACTAGTGCTAGCGGATCACAGCCTTCAGGAAATACAAAGAAAGATAAGATTCAGCGAACACCATGTAGTACTCAGAAGAATAAAGTAAAACCCCACCCTAAGACAGTTAAATCTAGTTTGAAAAATAAGAACAGTGATGTTGTACCTAAAGGAACTGCAAATATGCAGCATTCTAAGCTTAATGCGAATTCTAAACCTTTATGTGTTAAGTGTAATGGTTGCATGCTTTTTGATAACCATGATTTGTGTGTTCTTGATTTTATCAATGACGTGAATGCTAGTACTAAATCTAAATCGGTTAAGAAAAGTTCAAAGAGAAAAGTTTGGAAACCAACAGGAAAAGTGTTCAAAAATATTGGATACACTTAGAGACCTACTGGTCAGACCTTCACTAAAGTAGGAAATGCATGCCCTTTAATTAGGATAACCACAACTGCTGAAGTTCCCCTTAGGAAACCAACTGCTCTAGAAAGTGATACACCTAAGCCTGTGGTAACCTTGGTTTACTCAAGGAAACCTAAGAAATCTAAAACTAATGTTCCCGTTAGCAAACCTAAGAATATTAAATCTTTATCTACTAATAAAAAGGAACCCAGTAAATCTTAGGGATCTATAGTTTCTGATGTTCCATCTTCCTCTCTTGATGAATGCAGGTCGTCCAAATTGTTCTCTGGTATTTGGACTCCGGCTGCTCCAAGCATATGACCGAAGATCGCTCTCAGCTCACCAATTTCATCAATAAATTTTTGGGTACTGTCAAAATCGGAAATGATCATGTGGCAAAGATATTGGGATATGGTGATTATCAAAGTGGGAATGTTACGATTTCAAGGGTTTACTACATGGAAGGACTTGGATACAACTTGTTCTCCGTTGGGCAATTCTATGATTCGAACCTTGAAGTTGCGTTTCGTCAACACACCTGCTTTATTCGTAATCTAGAAGGTGTTGGTCTATTAACTGGATCTTGAGGCAACAATCTGTAAACTCTATCTCTTGGAGATATGATGGCGTCCTCTCCTATATGTCTCTTGTCAAAGGCCTCAAATACTAAGTCCTGGCTATGGCACCGACGTCTATCTCATTTAAACTTTGGTACAATCAACCATTTAGCTAGACACGTTCTTGTTCGAGGTCCCCCTAATATAAAATTTGAAAAGGACCATCTGTGTTTTGCTTGTGCAATGGGGAAAAGCAAGAAGAAACCCTACAAACCTAAATCTGAAGACACCAACCAAGAAAAACTCTATTTCTTGCACATGGATCTTTGTGGACTAATGCGTGTCGCAAGTGATAATGGAAAGAAGTACATCCTCGTCATTGTCGATGATTACTCTCGATTTACATGGGTTAAGTGCTTAAGAATTTCTAATATTCGGGACTTAATTGACTATGGTGGTTGAGGTAAACTCAAATAAATGAAAAGGGTTTAAGTTTGTACTTTTGGATAGTCTGGGCTTTATACATCAAGACTGCTGCTGCAGTGCTTTCTAAGAAAGTCTACTAAATCTACTCAAGGAAGGATTGCAGGTTTAATAGGGGGAAGCTAAGACAAAACCAAAAAATCCCAACACCAGACATCACCAACCACCAAGCATAAGTACATATGTTTCTGAATCGTATTTCCATATTGAAGTCTTGAAGCAAAGACTTTCATAACTTGGAAAGAAAGTTGAAACAATGCCGAAGAGTGCTTGGACACAGAAAGATCAGATTGACAACTTCTTGAAAGAAAGAAGGTTAATGAGGAGCTTAGAAAAGTTTGTTGGTGGGAGATTGTAGGAAAGAGACCTACGACTACTACAAAGAACCATATGATTCTATCATATGATGTTCTCATCATTCAGGTTAAACCTCGTACATAATAATCTCGTGAATATATAAATGTGTAGTGTAGACTTAAAAATTAGATAATAATAACTTGTGAATTTGTATATATGTAGTGTAGACTTAATGGTGATAATAAGGAGTGCTCGAGTACAAAATTTTCAAGAATTTCTTAGTAAATTCAAAAAATTTCAAATTATTGTACTCAGCACTGTCTTATATACCCTCAAATATTGAGGGGGAGCATTAAAATGTTCCTAATAGATATTGTGTAACATTTTGTCCCCGAACGTTTAATCAATTGATATCCAAAATATCAAGGGATTAACATTTTGGATAAGGGGAGAAAATGTGATTAAACTGCATCTAATTTGTACTGAAATGTGATCATATAAAATGGACTCAATGCACTCTACACTTAGCATGTACTACGATTACGATGCACATGTTAAGGGGGAGCTTTTAGTGATGATGAAAAACTCTCAAAGTGTAAATCTTTTGATATTTATATCAAACACTTTGATTGAACTTTTCAATGGTTTTGAAGGATTGTGATGGAATACCCAAAAGACCGACCATGTACTTAAATTTATGGAGTTATAAGGTGGTTAGGCATAGGTATTCAAATCCCATGATCCAGCCAGAACCGAAGGGATCTACCCAGGGATATCCACTAGTTAGTGTAGAAGTCCTTAGGTATGATACAAAAGGAGTAAAAGTGAGAATAAGGGAATAGTGCCGGCTGAGATGGAACTAATACTTGAACAAACCCAACAAGGTATTAGTCATGAAGTCTCAGTAAGCGCTGGAGGGGTGAAAAGAAAGAAGCCCTCCATACACTTAGGTAGAAACCGAGTCAATACATAAACTGTCAGAAACACTAGGTCGTTGTCTGACATTAAAGACTGTAATGGACCTAATGACGCTATGCACAACCCTCCCTAGCCACTCAAGGTCTCTTATTAGACACTTGTTTCATTTCTCACGGAGATTACACGCATTTCTATCGACTTTCTCACTCCGAGTTAGTTGATATTGAAAAGGTGGCAGTCTGCTCCAGCCTCCGATCACTAAAACCAAAGTGCTCTATTGAGTCTAGAGCCAAAAGAGATCATCCATAAATCTCATTAGGACACTTGTCAAAATTATGCTTGCTAAGTCAAACAATGTGAATATCAAGATATATATTAAGAGTCCTATGCATTATCCTTGTGATTTTGCCAGAACATCCAAGTGATACTTAAGTATTCACAGTGAAGATGGAAATCCTGCTTGAGCCAACATCAAACAAGCTCATGGTAAGTGACTTGTGCAATTCTATACGAATAAAACTTGTGACAACTGGAAGGAAAAGATGGTGCGATTCTATATGAGTCAAACTTGTTCCAGGAAATGTATTAACGATTGATGATGAATTTTTGAAATGATTAACACTCTCGATGTGTCACAAAAACACTTTAGCAAGTGACACGTTGATTGATTTTCAAATCGATTTTTCTATTCAATCGGTGAGACTTCGTCTTGCTGGTTCACTCATACCGTGTTGTCTGCTTTGAGACGCTCCAGTAATAAGAACGGCTAGTGCAGCTGCGAAACCCTGTCAGGGAGATTCCTCAGAATTCTACCTGATCACAGGCAATATTTATATTGATCAACGGGGAACCGTGGTTATTGCAACCATATTCGACGAAGTGACTAAGACACTCTCATCCATATCTGTTGATTATCACTAACCTAAACCTGCAGGTACTCCCGACGATTGGTGCAGCTGATTCCCGACGAGTCATGATTCATAGCCACATGCTCATACCCGACCGACATATATAAAGACATCATGAAAGCTCAAGTACATGTTTCAAGACTTCCGCTACTCTGATACCATACGTCTTTTCTTGAAGTGATGAAGTATTAAAGGCAAATAATTTCAAAGAAGTTTCAGTCACTCTGATATCGAACGTCTTTCTCAAAGTGACGAAGTGTTAAAGTTAAATAATTTCAAGAAAGATGCAGCATTAAAGCTTTTCAAGATTATCAAATTAAGAAATGTATGAGCATGTCGGTCCAAATGTCACAAGTTCACAAGATGGCAAAGTTTACAAGATGGCGAAACAAGATTATGATTGATTGATGATCTCAAGGTGTTCAAGATCACATTTTCATATTGAAGTCAAGATAAAGGAACAAGATCAAGCCTAAAGTCAATGATCACTACATCAAATCACAAGTTAATGATTGAAGTTAAAGACTACGAGCCCAAGACTAAAGATAAAGCATAGTATGCTAGGTTTAAGTTTTTGTAAAATGGAGTGACCTCCCTTAGGGGGAGATTGTTAGGAACATGAAAGTGTCGGTCACTTCCATATATAATTGTAGTTAGCTTGTTAAGTTAATTTTTGGAAACTTACTAGGCTAGTTAGCTAAAGCCCATGGATAAACCCATGAAGGCCCAAGCCCATATCCACATGTAAGTATTTATACACCTCTCCATGCTTTGGAGAGGTGGTTGGTTGTTCATTTTTCACATCATAATACATTTCTATCTTATGTTAACTTTCTCTCTCTAAGTGTTCATCCAACCCACTCTCTCTTTAGAATCACCTCTCTTTCCCTCTCATCAAGTATGTTATTAGATTAGTCTTCATTTGAGCTGTGTATTTGATTTATTGAATTTAATCAAATTCAAAGCCTCGCTTGTTAGTGTTATAAACACAATGCAATTTCCAGTGGAAATAGAACAATAGTAGAATTTAAGAA
Source organism: Tanacetum coccineum (assembly GCA_026074375.1). NCBI lineage: Eukaryota > Viridiplantae > Streptophyta > Magnoliopsida > Asterales > Asteraceae > Tanacetum > Tanacetum coccineum. The sequence goes on from BQNB010056934.1 coordinate 9,650, forward strand.
TTATTACAATTATACATGAATGTGTCAAGTTAGGCAATTAAAAGCCTCCTTGTAAACAATATTCCAGGTGCAGTGCTTTAGTTCTTTGTCGCCTTCCTCTTTCATTAGTATTTTTAGGCCGTCAGGATTTGTGACCCTAGATAATGCGACATACAGTTGCCCATGGTTGAATACGGGATTGGGTAAATACATGCCGACATAATTAAGTGATTGTCCTTGGCTTTTGTTAATCGTTATTGTGTAGCATGGCCTGACAGGGTACTGTCACCGTTTCAAGACAAAGGGCCATTTGGACTGCGTCGATGTCAATATGATCCTGTGTATAATGATTGTGTCACCTACGTTTGTCCCAGTTAGGATTTTTGCCTTAAGGACAAATTCACCAAGTTTAGTAATTATCAGTCGGGTGTCATTGCATAGTCCTTGGCTGGGATTGACATTCCTTAATAGCATGATGGGGAGTTCCTTTTTTAAGCTTAAGATGTAGGGGGGATTCCTGGGAAGTTAAGTGTATTTAAGAATTCGATTGGGTAGAGGTGATGCTGATCTAGTGTATCAGTCGATGCTTTACATACCTCGTCTACACTATTGTAGGTTACAAATTCACCTTCCAACTTGTCAAACATATATGTGTTTATTGCATTCGCATCATCATTTCTAGGAGTTAGGATTGCTCTTTCTCTTAGATATGCATCGTCCCTTTCCCTTTCAATAAAGTTAGGATATGTTTCTGTAATCATCTACTTAATCGGTGAATTTGATGAGTTAATAAGGAACTTTTCAGGAATCTTAATTCAGGTTGGCTCATCATCCCCATCTTTGATTTTGGCAGGCAGTTTGCCGTCACCAACAGCCAGAACCCATTGATTAAAATCTTGCTTTCGAGTATCAATCTCTCCGTTTGCATAGTACTCATTAACCCTCGTGCTTTGTGTAAGCGTGAAAACCTTGCAATGTTTCCACAATTCTGAATGGTTGATACACGCCTGTATAATGTCTGCCCTCTTGCCTTTTGGTATTACTGGTAGAATTTGTCTAAAATCACCGTCAAGACGCCAAAGATTTTATTCTTCTTTTCTGGTGCTGGGTAGCCCAATATATCTCTTAGTGTCTTGTCTAATGCCTCAAAGGCGTATTTTTGTGTCATCGGTGCTTCATCCCAAATGATGAGCTCAACTTCTTACATAAGCTTCGCTAAGTGGGTGTTCTACTTTATGCCACAGGTGCTGTTTTCCAATAGCTCAAGTGGAATAACGAACCTTCTATGAGCAGTCCTTCTGGTTGGTAGGAGCAAGGAAGCAATCCCTGAGTCAATGAAAAAAGATAGTCATGCGTGCATTATATTTTCATTGTTGCAGAGCTAGTAACTAAATTTGTTTAAAGCGGCTCACTTGACGAAGCAACGACAAGTACAATCTTCCATTTTGATCTTAGCCTTGAAATGATAGTCTTGTATAAGAAGGTCTTTCTGGTGCCGCCTGGCCCATAAACAAAGTAAAACTGTTTATTATGAACTGATTCCACAACTTCTTCATAGATTACACGTTGTTCAGGGTTTAACTGTGAGTGAAGTTACTGATGTTCAAGTTTGCTCTTATGCATATCAAAGGCCAGTGCTTCCCTTATCAAACGATTGTCCATGTTTGTTAGCTACTTAGGGTTAGGTTGTGGCAAGTCATAGAATTCTATTAAAGTCCTTGCATTTCTTTTCAACAGTTCTTGAATTTCCACTAAATAATAGTTCTGAATCTGTTCTGCCGTTACTTGCAATTCAGGGTACTTAAAAAGCCTGCGTTTTTTTGTGTAGAATGTCTTTTGACAAAGCTTCCCAGTTTTCCTCCCATAGTTTGAGGGGGCGGCTTACGTCACAGAACAGAAAAATGGTCACGAACAAGTCGTGAAGTTGTGGCCTTAATGCCCACAAACTTGCTTCTTGTATAGCTCGTGTCCATTCCCTGTCATCATTCAATAAGCCATAAGCAAAACATGCCTCCTTGAATGTCACACATACTCTTTTGTTAACCGTTAGGAGTTCTTCAGAAGTTTGAGGTCCCCTGACAACATTTAATAACATCCGCAGGAAGTATCGTTCTCCTGAGGCTGGGGTTGAATAAACAATACTACCAATTCATTTCATTTGTTTTCGTGGCTTCCACATTTTTGATTGTTCATGCCACACTTAATGTTGTGGAATTTCAGTATACATAAGGGTCCTGGCTGGTGGGTATCGCTCATTCAAGGCAAACCAATCAGTAAACATTGTAACATTGATACCTTCCCTTTAAAGCAAAGCTGGCAAGAATTCAGAGTCACGCAAAGTTATCGGGTGTTGATTTGCCAGATGGAAATTTAGCTTCATCGCGGACGGGTAGGCGTAGTGGATATCAAATGATAAAATGCGCCATACAGCTTCACATGGTGCTAAATATCTGCAATTTAAGTAATTTTTTATTTCGTCAACTACTACAATTTTCTTCGGGGCTGGGACTGAAATAAAAATAGTTGAGGAAACTATTCAGAATTTGGGAAAAAAAGACAGCTAAAATTCTAATACTTCTAAAAAAGAAGTGAAACTGACCATCTTTTTATAAATTCATTACCTGTTGTTCTCGGGGATGCCTGGGGAAAGGGACGATCAAGAGTATCGACTATTGGATTTCTTTTTAGACCCGTATCCCCTTTTGCTGGCATCGATGATGTTCCTAAGGCCATAAAGTCATTTTTAAGCAGAAGTGTTTGACTTCTTAATGATTCAGATACACATATTAGGTCTATGTGGAATCTAAAGAATACATGTGTGCTTACCTGTGTTTGGAATACCTATATTATACAGTTTCAGACCACAAAAACTCTGCACGGTCCCATCACGTCTAATAGTTGTATTTGAATGGATCATGACAGATGTATGAAGTATATTAAAGAGAGATGGCCAATCTGCATGGTTGTTTCCTGAAGGCATAATAGAAAAGAACACATGAATGCTAGTATAGAAGTGGTTTGAATTTATGAAAAGGTAATGAAAGTGTTCCTACCTGAATTCATACATGCCTAGAGACTAACTGCAAAGAATATAAGTGCTGGCAAAGAATGTACTATTTACACCTCTAATTTAAAAAGACGAGGTTAAAATGCAAAGAGCTAAAGAGTGAAGGGATTTAATAGCCAGACTTATGGAATTCACCATTAATAAATGAGGAGTTTTACAAAACTACCTTAGCTGGAATGAATGCATATTACACAATGTGGAAGTGAAGCTGAGTGGCTCAAGGTAATTGTTTATAAAGGTCTCTAGTTTCCATAACTTCATTCTCCTGCTGTAACACAACATGAAAATGAGATACTGCTAAACAGCGAAATAATATATTACATGCATTTGCACCTGCTAATTTTCTCAGTTGCTACATAAAAAATTTACCAAGTATAAAAAAAACATTTGCAAACAATTTACTAATCATAGACGCTACTTTAGTGACATTATTTAATCCAAACACATCTTGTTACTTAAATGATAATAAGCTGATCTAAACACGCCATATTCGTAATTTCTGTAGTAGCCTAATCCAAACACAGCTTGTTCTTATTTCTCTAGTAACCTAATATACATATCAAGCCTGCGCATAATGCACCTCACTTTAGGAGTACTATATGTGGAATTTATGTGTTAACTGGCGGTCTTTTTTGGGTCGATTCTAGCGGATGAAGTCTGTGGGAAGCTGATCTTGGAGCAAAGTCGCAACTAAAAACAACCATAAGGTACGAATCCATCTCCCTTCTTGAGACTATCATAGGTTTACTTGTGTTTTTAGTGTCATTAATCTTGCAGCACCATCTTTCTCAAACTACCAGCCTACATATAATATTGTCACACTACGAAGAATGTTTTGTCTGCCAGGAAATTATGATAACCTTAGGTTCCACATTTCATTTCTTTACAACCTCTATTTTTAGTTTCAGTTAATGCATTGTTTCACTTGCATATTTGGCATTCTCAAATGTAACTTGCTTGCATTTTTGGCATTCTCGAATGTAACTTGCTTATTTTATAGTCTTTGCAAATAATTCACTATTGGTGAATGTATGCGCATATTTTATAGTATGAATGTGCCATAATGTTTTTCCAAACAGCTTCTGAATATGCAACCCCCTTGATTGTAATTGAATAATTCGCGGACCATTAGTTAGATCTTCTTACTTCAGTAAAGGTGTGTTCACGTGTACTGATTCTTTTGGTACGGTTAGAGTCAACACAGGATAATTGACGATCAACTTGAATTCATTCAATGGTGCATGCGTTTTAAATTGTTCAAAACGATAGAAAGAAACCTAACATTGCTAACAAAACCATGACCATGCATGTCGCAACAAATGGACTAACATTTGGGAACTATTTTTTTCCTAACTACATAAGACTCGACTAGGGTGCTGATCCTGTCTCTTCCAATTATTGCTGATCCCAGGTGGCCAAATTTGGGCTGCTCATTTCGAGTCATCCAAAACAACCCTGGAATAATAAGAAGCGCAAAATAGATTATTAGTGTTCAGTAAATTCTAAGCCGTTGGCAAAGTATGTGTATTTTTTGCAGACCTTTTCCTTTTCCTCGTGTCAGAAGAACAAGCCACATCTCCTCCTTTTGGTTGACTATCTGCAACAAATGATCCTTCTGCGTCAGAATCTTCAAGCTCCTCTCTAACATAACAGATTCATACCCGACAAATTAGTAATTGCAATATAAGTGGTCATATATAGTTAATGAGGTTTCAAGTATAAGTCAGAGAAAATCAAATAAGTGTTTGCCGACATCCTCTGTTTCTTTTCTTTACCCGACTTTAAAGGAGTAGCCACCGATGGGGTTTTGTTCAATCTTTTCAACGCAGGGGCCTTAGAGGCATCGTTTACAGCAACCATGCCAGAACTGGCATCTTCTTCCACATCCTCGCTTATAACAACCTTCCAGCAGGTGAAGCTTTCATAGGTCCCATGCTCGTAATACGTGTACGATTTGAGCTCCAAAGTGTGGCCTGTGCCCACAATGTTAGCCAAGGCGGGAGGCAAACCCGAGTGGTTTTCTTCATCCTGCAAGCGCAAGTCTGTAAACGTATTTTTCAAATTGTACGGTGCCAAAAAATATACCTGCTCTTTAGAGTCCAGTATTGAGCTCGCAGAGCATTTCAACAAACTTGTCGCCGTTTCAACAAACATAACGACCACCACCTTTGCAGTATCATCGGATATTTCCAGCTCAAGCCTGTACCTGCAGGTGGAAAGTTAGAGATGCATAGCAAGCGGTTCATTGGGTGTTATTTTAACTTTGACGATATATAAAAGAACACCGCGCTACCTTATAACAGGGTACTCCACTGAGCTGTTGCATGAGTCACACCAAAATCGCCCCTCCTTGCGGTCGAGGTTACCCTTCTTACATTTTTCTCCCCCGCATGATGGGTAGTTCCAACCCTTCTTTGTCCTCACCTTGTCAATATTTACCTGACAAAGGAAGGTTGAAGACTGGAAAGAAATTTATAGTGTTAGCAGGGGATAACATAACAAAACAAACATAAGGGAATATCAAAATGTAGGTGGTTTACATCATACGTGCCCACATTAGCAAGTTTTCAAGAGTTCCAGCCTTTGGCATTGTGTTGTTCGCCGGCAGAATTTCTTTAGTCAACTCCACACCACTACAATACATAAACATGGTAAGCGTGTGAAGGCCACTACAGTTTCATAATAGGAGCGACCGAATTAGGGGTACTCACCTATCATCAGTCTTCAACCGCTTTAATACAAGGATTTTATCATCATCAACAATCAGGGTTGATGATGTACTGGATGATAAAGCCTATCTGTAAGGGGAGAATCATACGTTAAGAAACCAACGATCGCCATAAGCTTTGTTCAAATTTTAGGACCTATTGGTACTTACTATTGTAATTCTTTATTGACACGACAGTTATAACAACTGGGTACAACCCCACATGGCGGGTCCTCTTTTCAATCAACAAATCACTAAGACCACCCCACAACGTCCTTCTTATTTGTTGGCCCTTGTACAGGATTGGGAAGAAACTCACATAATGTCAGTTGTCCATAAAGGCGTAAGTATAACAGGTAAACAAAATATATACGACCTGCAGTTAGCCAGATAAAAGTCTAGTGTCTTTGAACCTGTCCTCATTTGAGTAATCCTACCAACGATGGTCACGTAGCCAGCAGCATCTGCAGGTAATTTATTTATAGGCAACGCTAACACTACTGTGGGTCACGATGCATAATATTTTATATGAAAAGCTACAAAACCTTACCAATTAAGTATTTGTTATTTGTAGGTTCAAGCGCATCAATTTCCACCAACTAAAAAGGATAACGGGTGAAACCGTCAGATTTCACAAAAGATTTTCGAACTTTGTATCGCCGTCAAATTCAAGCATAAAGTCAGCAAATCTCATCACACGGAACTCATCCTTATTGGGCAGAACAGTAAAGTTCTTCACCGAGTAAATGGCCCCTTCTTTCAACCGCAAGAAATTATGAGCGATGTTGCCCCTTACGGTGCAATGCATCAAATTACCCTGCAATATTGTTTTGTTAGCACTTGAACTGCAAACTTTATGGGCAATCAAAATATTCTGAGTATACCTTTGTGTCAAAGACAATAAAGTCGATGCTGAGGTATCGGCAAGTGGCAGCATTGACGTCCCACATCCTGCAGATCATCACCACAATGGTTCCCGTGAAACCCAGGTCCAGTTGGTTCAATAAAATCTCCATTTGGTTGCGTGCAACAGACATCGACGTCGACATATTGCAGATTTTAGATGTGCAGCCCGAAATGTTGCGCTAAGAGTAAGATGATTAATTGTGGGGAAAGAAAGCATGACACATGTAATTTATATTGGTCATGATTATACTATGTAACTCCTTAATCTTTTGCATTCTTCACCTAATTGAATGGTAGTTAAGTCCAGCATGCACCTTTTGTATTCTGTAAATGCCTAAATATACCTATGCATTCATGGGTCTGTAACTCACGGGTTGAGTTTAGCAATAGAAATCTTTGGTTTTAAATCATTAATACTGCCATATTATATATAGGAAACTCAATCTTATATTATATAAGATACTTCAGTTAAAGGATTATATGCAACATTAACTAAATTATCATTTTCGCTAAAAAGAAAATATGATCAATCAAAGACTACATCCATATATTGAAGATGTTTCCGCAATAAAGAATGCATACTCTATTTATAAAGCTTGTGAAAATTTTCTAATTTATGATATCACCTTTGAATAATTATAACATAAAATTTCTCCACAACTGATTCACATCAACCATTTAACTTAATTAAACAGATATAGCGTTTCTGAATCCAACTTCCCTGATTCAGACTCTGCCCGGATATTGGGCTGTGCATAATGTGCAACTGCACAGGGCCTATTCTTGTTGGAGGATACCAAAATTTTATATCCTTGGTATTATAGACAGTGGTGGAGCTTGAACTTTTTTGTTGAGGGGGCCAAAGTTATCACGACGTAAAAGTAACTTTTCTATTAGAACTTCAAACTAATTGCTCAAAGCATTGCCCGGAGTAATTAACATACAAGGAGAGCAAAATATACTTGAAGAAGACAAATTTAAAGGAGTTATGGATACTATGAAGTTCTCAACGTTATAATTTAAAAACATTCAATGATTATTATTAAACTACAATATAGTTGTTCTTTTGTTTTTTCATTAATTCTTTCTGCAACTCCGCTGCTAGTATTTTGTTTTGTTAATATATGTTTTGTTACTTTCCTAAAATTTCCTGGTAAGATACATGTATATACTAGCGACTCAAACTTTTGGGGGGGCCACCACCCCTCCTTGCCCCAATGAAGTTTCGCCATTGATTATAGATAGGCCCAATTTTCGTCCAAGTCCAAGTCAAATTTGACTTGTCCAACTATTATAAATTAAAGCCTCCGATTTCTTTTAGTTATATCAAATGGTTTTCGTGGCTCGCTGAATCACAAGAATACATCTTTTCTTCTGATATAAGTTATTTAATTGTTTCACATAGACGTTTGACAAATCGTCTTTGTGACTGACCGTCTGGCCAGGGCCGGTCCTGAGATTTTTGCTACCCCGGGCGAATTTTTTTTGATGCCCTAAACGTGACTATTAAAAACCGAGTACAAAATATTGTAAACAAACATTACTCTATATTCTAAGGATACAACCTTTAAACAAAATCCCCCATGCCAACTCAATGAAACCTTAGACAATTTTTAGTTAACTTTACTTAATATAATAATTATCATCTTTTAACATGTAAGTTGTTGTATATATTTTTTAATTCATATTCCATGGATACAAAATATTTCAATTAGAATAATAATATGTCAAATATTTTTATGAATTTAAAACTAAAATCCAATTACTTTACATATACAAAGAAGAAAATATGACAGAGATAAAAAAAAGAAACTAAAAAGATGAAAATGTAAAAGTAGAATGTCAAATATGTAATTTGCTATTGTCTGGATTCAGTTTAATATTAGCACCTTGTGAATATTTTTTTTTTGCATTTCTTGTAAATTACGAGTTACGTAATAGTAACATTCTTGTAAATATTAAATCAAACAAAATGTGGAAATAAAAAGAAAAAACAAATAAGGAGCAGTTAAAAAGTTACTTTGGAAATATCAATATGACCACTTTTATTTGACATATTTTTTTCTTTTACCAAAAAGCTACTAATATTTTTTCACTAGTAATTGTTTCTCTCTCATACCCTTCTTTTATCTCATTTTTATTTCATGAATGAGAAAGCTAAAATACAAACGGCTGTATCACGAGAACATAAATAAACTTATACACAACACCATAAAAATATGCCCCCTATTTGTTGGATGCCCTGGGCGGTCGCCCGCACCGCCCATAGCCAAATCCGGGCCTGCGTCTGGCCGCATCTACAAATCTACAACATACAGGTATGTTTCTTTTAGTTAATTGTTTTATGATTTTTTCTTTTATAAATTATTTAAATATTTTAAGCAACTCATTATAATTGTTGGATTTAGATATTGAATGTATATATATCGTAGTCTGTTAGTGTTTTTTTTTACTTTTATTTCACATGTTGCAACATTGTCAATTTTAAATTTTTATTCCAGTGTTTAAAGTATTCGTGTTTAAGAGGCTAATTTTTTTTAACTGAACATGACACCCAAAATCCATGGGACGGCTCTGATTCAGAGCATGTCGTTGTACATTCCTTTGTATGTAAATCACTCTTCCCAAGAGTACATATATATGTTACTCTCAATTGGATCCTACTACAATGTTTCTTCTGGTCAAAGCACATCACTTGCTAGTTATTTGCATACTTTTTTTAGAGTACACCTTCTATAAGTCATAAGCCTCATTCTTGCCGTTTCAATTTATTTGATATTTTGATTTTTTTTAACTAAAGGTACTTTAGTCTAGCGTTATTTAAATGGCTCATTAATTAAGGGTGCGTTTGGTTTGTAGTTAGTATTGCAATGAGATTAAGATTTGGGAACAGTTTAAAAGAAAAGTAGGAGAGAAAAATGATATGATTGTTGAAAAACTTATTTGTTTACAAATATGAGTATAAATTAAGAATTAAAATTTAATAATATTATTTAATAAAGAATAAAATAAAAATAAAAATAAAATATTGAAATAGAAAAAAAGTCTTCAGATTGTCAAGGAAAAAAATAAGTACTGGTACATGACAAAATATGTGAATTGCGTTTTGTATTTACATGCGGGCCCAATTAAGTAAGAAAAAGACAAGGTGTCAGGGGAATGAGCTAAGAATAGCTTTTGCATTTTGAATTCTACGCCTTTCAAAAGCAAAAAACTATTTTTTATTTGAATTAAATTTTTTAAAAGATAACAAGCCTCACCAGAAGGAAAAACTCAAGGCTGCTTGTCTGTTTCGCCACCTAGTTGTCTCAATAACATATGCCATATAACCCATTACATAGCCCTGTTATAGGGTCATAGTTCTCAACTAGAGATAATTCTCTTGGCAATTTTGAACATCGTTTATCCTAATTAAGTTTCACTGCCGATTATAGATGGGAACGTTTGAGTTATTCATTATATTCTAAATAATATCACACCTTAAAAAGAAAGCTTCTTTTGTCATCCTCTCCTTTCTTTATAATTGCTATTTTTCTATGAGTTACCAGAATAAATATAAGAGAGTGATATTTCTGAACCTGTAACGATATATAATCATCACCAACCATATCTTATAGTGCTTCCTTAATTAGTGTATAAAATAAAAATAAAATAAAAAATTACTGAAGTAGTTGCCATATATATAAGCAGAGAAATTCATTAGTCATGACTCTTATATATAGTTGGAAAGCAGAGGCTGGTTTTTCTCATTATCACGTTTGGATTGGATTGTTTATCAATGTTTAAAGTTCTGTAATCCTCCTTTGCTAATTTCTTGCTAGCCATTAAGAAGAATGAAAATTCTTTGCGAGCAACAGCAAAAAGCTCACATAAAAGCTACAAATTCTACATTAACTGAAGACTTTTACTGAACACTTTCATATTTAAATGCTAATTGCTTGTGGCTGCAAACAAGAATTTAACCGCATAACTAGAAAGTAATAAACAAGGTTTTGTATACAAAATAACTAAACATTTTCAAGGTTTGCAACATCATTTTAGTCTTGTTTTTATACTAAAATTCAAAAAGAGTTCGATGGCATACACATCAATAACTTTCTTCAATTCGTTAACTAAATTTGACATGGTTAAACGACCAACATGACAAAAATGCAATTATTACAATAGCATTATAAAAGGGCTGCTCACACCCATAGTGCTCCTGCATTTTTTAGCATAGGTTGTAGAGACCGCTGAAGATGAAGGCTTGTAATCTCATTCGCTCCACCAGCGTATTCACCTCCTATGAACACAGCAGGGATAATAGGATTTCGTCCAAGCTTCAATAGGGATTGCTCAACTTGCCGGCCATTGGGGATTTCATCTAGCTCATAGATGGTTAGGTTTACTCCGAATTCCAAAAGGAGTGACTTAATTTTATTTTATTTTTATTTATTTTTATAACGGGAATTTTTTTCACACCTTATACCACCTGTCTCACAATATACCTCACAAATGCCTTCGGCGAGGCTTGAACCCACAACCTTTAGGTTGGTGGGAACACACATACCACTAGACCCAAAAGTCTTGGGAACACACATACGAACTTCTACTGAGAATATCACGACAGGTATCTCGGACACCATTTTTGTCACCGTATCCATTTTAACAAAATAGCGTCTCTTAGGTTTTTGTGTGGAATGGTATAACTAGATAATTGAAAAGGTTAAATAGTTCTTGTGTGAGCGAGGAACTGAAGAAAGCATACGGACGTTTATACACGGATTGTGGAATAATCTTATTTAAAATATGCTTTGTACAGAATAAAGGCATCATAAGTAACCAAGAACTGTGTTCTTAATATATAGCACGGTATGCCTGTATCAATTAGGTCGACGTGAGGACACATATATATATTCTTATGATGTGATCGAATTACACCATTCAGATGAGATATCAACCCCTTGTGTAAGTTGTACGAAAAGTTATAGAGGACTATATCAAAGTTAGATTCCAATATCGTGTTTCTTACGATGAACAAGTTTTTGGCTAAAGTTGTCACCCTGATCATGATCATCACTAGTTATAATGTAAAATTACGACATTTTCCATAACAACCATGAGTAATAGGGTTTGATCAGTACCCATACGTAGATAACTCTACAAATTCAAGTTAAATCTCATCTCTTTTGATCTTCACATTCATAACGTTTTTTTCTCACTTGAACTTCTGAAAATGAAAAACATGCATTCTCAAAAATCATGTTGTCTCGAAAAAGACGAATAACACATAATAGGTGTGAATTGACTATATGGATTAACCTAGCTGAATTGTGGTCCACTCGGGATATATTCAAAAACACGAGGGAGCATCTGATTTGCGAGGGGCCATCCATTTTATGAGTTGGAGTTTTGGTTGAGTTTATCCAATATAATTTGTTTTTATTTCCCGTGATAAATATTCTCTACCCATGACATAAGAAAGAAAAGTCTTTTATGGATAAATTACGTACGTACATCTTTTAAACGTGTCATCGATATTTTTAGGAGTTCAAATAGAGACCTCACCTACTAATTAACAAAAGTAGGCCTTTCTTACAAATTTATCATAAACGATATATGCCATAATTTCACTGTAGTTTTAGGTTTGCTATTCTTAAATTCTCTATTGTCAAATTTGCTTCGTAAAATAGTCCCTCTTATATAATTTTTCTCTTATAATTTATGCTTATTTAAGAAGGTTTTTAGAACCGAACAAGCTACCAAACCCGATTTGTAAAAGGTTCACTGGCTTGATCGGTTTTACCGGTTCAACCCTGTCAAAAACCGGAACATCTTTGTAGTTAAAATTTTATTCTACTATGTTATACTTGGTAAATTAGTAAGGGCATGCTTGGTTGAAAATAGGTAACGGTAATGGAAAAGACAAAGGGAATACTGAGGAATGCAATGAACATTCCTTTATATTTCTTTTATCATTGATATTGCCTGGTTCGACTATTAATTATTATTTATTACTATATTCGTCCCACATTAAGTGTTCAGTTTGACTTTTTTAAGTCTTTTATTTTCATCTTTGACCTTAATTATTTCTTTTTATGTTAGATGATACTTGATGCAAAATATATGAATTGATATAGTTTTGAATTTATTATTCATTGGTATACATTTCATTAAGTATTATATAACACAAACACAAATAAAGTAGATAAA
>BQNB010056934.1:27500-35937 GCA_026074375.1 Tanacetum coccineum
AACTACTTAAAAACTACATAAGCTAGATATCTCTACTGTGTGATTTCTCCCTCTATTTATAGCAGGAAGATGAGCCTTCTAGAGCTTGAGGGGCGTCTTCAAGCTTTCATCTTAGCCCTTGATTCCAAACCCACCCATCTGAGCCCTAGGATCCTCTCCACGTCTTTGTAGCCAATAGGAGTGCTTGGGATTGCCAACGTGGCCTGCTGTGATGTTAGAGGTACCACGTTGTCCTTCTAGAAGGGATGGGAGCATGTGTGGGGAGATGATTTTACCCTGTGTAAATTGTACTTGTGTAAAAACGGGAGTGATAACGCCTAATTTATACATGTTTCTATGGCGTTATTTATGTATATTTTATCATTTCTCGTGAACTTTTGATACTTAATTAGCTTGAATTGCTTATAGGTTCACTTGAAGACTTTAGAGACCCAAGCTCAAGAATCTATACACTTTGGGAGGCAAATACAAGAAAAGAAAAGATTTCTAGCCAAAATACAAGAAGTCCGCCGCACTTGTTACATTGTGCGCCACACTTTTCTCTGAAGCCTAAACACCGCCGCACTTACAACATTGTGCGCCACACATTTTCCCAAAGTTTGAAGAATTAAAGTCCATTAAATGCACCTGCATTGACTCCTCAAAACCACCGCACTTATTTGTAAGTGCGTCGCACTTCCAGTAAAAGCCATTAAATGCTATCGCATTAACACCCAAAATTCGCCGCACTTTTTCCTAAGTGCGCCGTAGTTTTCACCCAAACTTGCCTATAAATTGAGGACGAATTTTCATCCTTAAAGCGCTCATCCAATTCATCCCTCACAATCATTCCTTACACACACTTCCCTTCTTTCACTAAAACACCAAGAAACACCTTTACCTTTGAAGAAAAAGATCTAACGATCAAGAACGAAGAAGTTTTCTTACCTAGTTGTTGAAATAATGGAAATTTATGTAAAGAGTACTTTTGTTATGAACTCCTTAGCCATGAGAGGCTAAATCTCTCATGACTACTATAACTTACTCGGTGGAAGTTACGATAATAGAATAAGTGTTTGGTATGATCTTGATCGCTTTAAATCTTAGCTTATGTTTGCAACCCTGTTATATCTACTATCAACTTTTTGCTTATCGACTAGATTATATAATCATGAATCGGATGGATGGTCGAAAGCCCGTTATGATCTATGAGTATCAAAATTATGATCTAAGTCTTTAACGCGTGCAGAGAAATCCACTTTTCGAAAATGAATAAAACCAAAATTATAAGCTTTGATATAATAGTAACTGGATTATTTGAGTGACACATTTGGTCTAGTTAAATAAATATAAGTCTTAAGTTAACCAGGTTGATTTGTGAAAACATTTTCTGATGAGAAATCGCCTTTATAAATTAATGTTCCATCTTCATGGTCAAATCATTTCCAACACTTATAAATTATTTTCAACTATCCGAGTAGTCATACTTTTCATCATTGGTAAAACTAAAGTTATTTTTAAAATTGTTAAAGTCTATTTTCTTTCTGATTATTTGAACACTACTCTAATCCCTGTTGACGACATGTTCTTACCTAAAAAGATTATACTACATACGTGGGTTATACTTTTACCCGTGTGTTTCCCTATAATTATCCGGTATTTTCAGTCTTATAAATTTAAAGCTTTTGAAACACATCAAAGTTTTTGGCGCCGCTGCCGGGGATTTCTTAGCTGTTCTGTAGTCAAACTCTGGAAAATCTCTTTAACTCCCCCTCTTTTTCAAATCGCCGTACAATTTTCTGGCAAACTAACCCGAACAATTTCTCCTTTGGATGCATACACGTGCTTTCAATTCTGAACTTGTTGAACCACTACTTGAGCCTGAACGTACTCTGAATCGAAGACCTCGTCGACGAAACAGAAGAGTTCCATTCGATCAAAGAAACAATCCACCTAAAAACCCAAGAATTGTCTATTTGCCAATTCTCGACATCAACCACTTCCGTCACTTTCTAGTTACTCTTGAAAATCTTTATCCAATGGATGATGAACCTATGTGGGCTGCTGACCGTGTTGTCGCTTCGACTCCCGGTTCCGCAATCACTATTCCTGAAACTGCTAACGAATTTGCTATCAAAGGTAACCATTTGACCCTTGTCAAAGGAAACCAATTTGATAGTAGAACCAAAACCGATCCTCATAAACACATTCACGAATTCCTCGGAATCTGCGATATGTTCAAATACAAAGATACCGAAAATGAAGTCGTCCGCCTAATGATGTTTCCCCTATATTGTGAAGCCAAAACATGGTTGGATGAACTCAACAAAGGAACTATCGAAACATGGGATGAACTTCGAACTGCTTTCATTAGCTGATTCTTCCCCCCAGCTCTTTTTGACCGACTTCTCGAAGAAATCCGAGCTTTCTCTCAACACGAAAAGGAATCTCTAACTGATGTTTGGTTTCGTATGAAGGAAATGCTCCGAAACTGTCATGGTCACAATCTGTCCAAAGGCAACATTATCAAAATCTTCTATCATGGTCTAAGCGAAATTACCCAAGAAGTTCTGAATGCCGCAGCTGGTGGTATTTTCCTCTATAAAACACCAAATCAAGCTTATCATCTTTTGGAAGACAAAGTCTTACTCAAGCTCGACTGGGCTAAAAATCAAAAAACAAAATCATCTCTTAAGAAAACCGTTGCTTTCGCCGATGAAGGCAGCAGTAATTCCAATACTGATAAAATTATAGCTCGAATGGATGCCATGACCCTGAAAATGGATGCTCAGTATAAAGAACTCCAAACTCATGCTAAAAAAGTAAACCCGATCTTGATGAAGATGATATACCTATATCCCGTGATAAGGAAGCTAAATTCATGCAAACTTTTCGTAAGACTCGTTTTTACAATGATTACCGCGGCCGAGACTTGAATCGCGATAATTGGCGTTCAAACGAACGTAGTAGTTACAATCGAGACAACTACCGATCCAATAACGATGATAAACCATACGATCTTCAGAAAAAAATTCAACAATTTCATGAAATCTCAGCAATCGACCAACGCTTTCGTTAAAGAAACATTCATGGATCTCAAAACCCAACTCAAAACTGTTGCCAAAAATCATCAAGCTTCAATTCAAAACCTTGAAACCAAGTTCGACAGACTTGCTGACAAGCAATCTGGTCGACCCTCTGGATCTCTTCCAAGCAACACTCAACCAAACCCAAAAGGACACAATTCTAAAGCCTACCAACCACCACAATCTTGCAATGAGCATGTGAATGCCGTATTCACAAGAAGTGGTAAATCTTACAACCCACCAGTTAACCCAAATGATCAAGAAATAAATTTTGAAAACCCTATCAATTTCGATAGCGATGATGAAGACGAAGAATCAACACCACAACCAAAAACTCAAAATCCAAAACCAGTCAAGGAAACTCCATTACCCAAACCATACAAACTAAAAATCTGGTATACTCAACGTCTAAGGAAAGAAAAAATGGAAGCCCAATACGGAAAATTTCTTGACATGATCCGCGCAGTTAGAATACATGTACCTCTTATTGATGTTTTAGCCGGAATGCCTAATTATGGAAAATTTCTCAAAGAACTCATAAGCAACAAACACAAAATCAAACAAATCTTTGTTGCTTTCTTAAGCGATGAAAATTCAGCAATGATCCAAAACAAAGTTCCACCTAAACTCGGAGACCCTAGAAGTTTTCTTATTCCATGCAATTTCAACAAAACTTTCTCCTGCAATGCCTTAGCCGACCTTGGTGCTAGCATTAACCTTATGCCATATTCACTATATGCCAAATTATCACTCGAAACTCTTAAACCTACCAAAATGAGTGTAAGATTAGCCGACAGATCATTCCAATACCCTGTTGGAATAGCTGAAAATATGCTCATTGAAGTTGGTAAATTCACATTTCTTGCTGATTTCGTTATTCTTGAAATGGAAGAAGATAGTAAAGTTCCCCTCATTTTGGGACGACTCTTTCTTTACACTGCTGATGCAGTAATTCGAGTTAAACAGAAACAACTCAACCTTGGATTTAGAATTGAACGAATGATTTTCAATATCGATTGTGCGATGAAACACTCCTATTTAAACGATGATACCTGTTTCAGTATCGATGTCATCGATGAAATCTTAGAAGAAGATTTCGACGCTCTTCTAGACGAAGGTATTAAAATTCTTCATTCCATTGAAGGAACCCTCCTCGAAGAAGAAATATTTGCTGAATTTGATGAATTCATGGCAATGACTGCCAATGAAATTTCTGACTCTGAATCCGACATTGAAGATCCACTATTGGAAAAAATCACCATCTATACTGATTATAAAATCAAAACATCTCTCGAAGAACCACCTACGGATCTTGAACTTAAACCTCTTCCTGATAATCAGGAATATGTATTCCTGGAAGAACCCTCTTTTCTTCCTGTTATCATATCATCTCAGCTATCCAAAGAAAAGAAAAACAAACTTGTATCCGTCCTTAAAAAGCACAAGCAAGCCTTTGCTTGGAAAACAACATATATTCCTGGTATTTTCCCATCATTCTACAAACACAAGATACAACTTCTGGATGATAAGAAACTCGTTGTCCAAAAACAAAGAAGGTTAAATACAAACATGCAGGCTGATCTAGCCAAATCAATACGTATAAAATATATAATATATAAATACGTAATAATAAGGAGGATAATCAATAATAGTATAGTACGTATTTTCCGTCGGGTTCTAGAAAATCGCTTTTAACCAAAGCAATTATCAAAAACCTCCCGGGTCGTTTCCTCGGCGAGAAGTGAATGGAAATCTACGTTCAAGTTGTAAATCGAGCTTGAATAGCATAAAAGTTTTTGGATTTGGTTTTCTAAATCTACTAAAAGGGAAAGCTAATAAAAGGGAAACTAAACTTTTGGATTTAAACTATTTTTAAACTAATATTAATTTTAAGATTAAAAACTACAAGATTATACTAAAATTGATCTAAAAGATATAAATGAAGAAAATGCTTGCTAAGTGACGTGAAATGTTCATTAAGTGCGGGTTTAAGGTTTAACAAATTAAAATCCTTCGAAAACAAATTTCAAGAAATTTAAATGACAAGTAAAGTAAAGTGCTTTTTTTAAAATAAATGACAAGTATAGTAAATTGCATTAAAAGAAAATGAGCGGTAGTTAATGAGAAAATTCCTAATGACTATTAATTTTATTAAACTTTTTTAAAAAACCGCAACTTAAGATTCCAAATCACTAATCACTTAGCAGCCTAATGAACTACTCACTAATCATAACAAAGTAAAACGTAGCAACAATCATAATAATCCAACATAAACATTTTAAGCTAATAAGTCTGAAACTACTAGTAGTAAAAAGTGAAAAAAAAAGGGTAAACCGAATGAAGAACCAGCAATGATGTAACACCACCCGACTTACAAACTTATAAACAAATATGATAATCACTTAAAGCTTTACTTTACTAAGATTAGCAAATAAAGGTGTCAACTTTATCTACTAATTATTTTCATATAAACTATAAAGCATCAAAACTTAATTTATCTATTTATCAACTTTAAAGTCGCCTTAAGTCCGGCCTTAGATGTAGAATGGGATGGAAGTAAGAAAAAGACATGAAAAAGTTAGAACAAATTAAGCTAGAAAATGAAAACTTTAGATCAAATCCTCCCAAACTAAGTGTTCAAATCAGTGAACCTCGATCGGTATATTTAAGGATTTAATCTACAGTAAAAAATCTTAAATTAAAAACAACAAACTATAGATGCTAGAAAATAAGCTAAAATATAAGATCTATGTTTTAATCTAATCCACCCGAAACTAAGGTGTTCAACCCCAAAGGGTGGGAAACTCGGATCGGGTATATTTAAGATTAGAGCTATAAAAAAAAGAAAAAAAATAACTTGACTAAAAATTAGCCATTCAAAATAATCTAAAATTAACTAATCTCCTAAAACTCTAAATCGAAAACAATATAAAATAAGCTAAGTCTAAATAAGCAAATGGAAGTAGCTAGATTAAATATAAGCTTAAAAGATGGGATCCAAAAAATAAGCTATAAGCATGAGCTTATTTGAAAATAAGCTAAAAAGAAATAAGAAAAAGACAAGAGAATAAGCAAAAAATAATAAGCTAAAAAAACAAACCTTTGAAATAAACTTCTTCATTAATAAGCTCAAGAGTTACAATAAGCTAGATCCAATAAGCTTCAATAAGCTTTTACAATAAGCCCAAATTAAACTATATTATTCTACTCCTAAAACTAACACTACAACAAAAAAAATAAACTTAAAAAAAAACACACACTAAAAAAATTACTCTCTAAAAATTCTCTCTCTAAAATCTCCCCCACAAATGAGCTGCTGCGTGTTGATTAAATAGCCCCAAGTGGGAGAGGCAAATTCGTCATTTCAGGCCTCCATCCACTTATATTGCTGGATCTAGGGGTATTTTGGTCATTTCGACGCCCACCAACCTCCACATTATTGCCATAGTCTGACCTCGTACTGACACATGCCTACCTCGTACTGACACGCGCAGAGTGCCACGTGTCACACGCTGATTGGTCCAGCCGCCACCTGAACAGTACCTCGTACTGACGTGTCTGCCACCTCGGACTGCTACATCGTACCTCGTACTGACGCTCTGCCACCTAGGACTGACACCTCGTACCTCGTACTGACACACCTGCAATCTGACACTCAATCATTAGAAGCGCCACGTGTCACCACCTGAGTGGTGCCACGTGGCGTAGACACTGTTCACACCGTCGCCGGTCAACCTCCGGTCAACCGCCGCCGGACCACCGGTCAACGGTGGTCAACGGCGGTCAACGCCGCCGGACCACCGGTCAACGGCGGCGGTCAACGACGGTCAACGGTGGCGGACCACCGCTGGACCACCGCTGGCATGGATCGAATTAGGGACCTTGAGGGTGAAACTATGCACACACAGCCTTACCGCTGTGCTAGTGCATAGCTTCATTAGTATATATGCAAAGTTTATTAGATAACCCCATTTTAACTTGGTCTGGTCCATTTATAATAAAAGGTTCAAACAGGGACGAAAAAGGTTCATAATAAAAAGGTTCAAATATGAAAGGCCGGTACCGTTGGACTCGTTTTTTCGTGCTCTTTCCAATGGTGCGATCGAGGAATATTCACGACTTCGTTTGGACCTCGATAAATGTGAAAACGTCGTCGAAAGTCACCCGAAAATTACCGTTTTTGCTTCGTTTTCAATCCTTTTTACCTGTAAGACATAAAAACACAATACAAACATATTTGCAACATAATTATCTATATTTTAGTGTTTTTAGTCCTTTTATAGTGTTTTACGGGGTACAAAATATGTATATTTTAGCCAATATCAAATCCCCCCACACTAAACCATTGCTGGTCCCTCACGCAATGTAAATAAAACAATACCCGAAAATAAATAACTTTATCCCCTTTTAACTTATGACCCCCTCACAATCAAACAAGAACAGAAAAGGTCCATCAAAAGGTTCAAAAATCATTCAATTCGCAAGCACCCCCGTTTTAACCACTTATTAAATAACTAAAATTAAGATAATAATTTCTATAGAATTTATTTTAAAAGGCTTAAAAATAGGAGTTTGTCATCCTTGACTTTTCACAATCCCCAAACTAAGCTTAAAACGAAATCACTGCTAAGTACAAGTATAGATGCTAACACTACTCATATTTGTAACTTGTAAACTTTTCACTCCCGACAATTATTAATTATTAGGTGAATGTGCTATTTCGAATTTCAACCATGGATCAACGTTTATGCAAAAACTATGTTTCACGTTCCACCCGAGAAGATTGATTTTGAAGGCGAGATCATCCCATGTAGCGATTTTCGTCTCGGCACATCCCAACCTCATCGGCTAAGTGACCGGGCTTTTGACACCTCACGGAGACTAGTATCGGGACTCACGGACCTTCGGTTTCAAAATCTCTAAGGTTTTCCGTTACACATATCTTATTAAATGTAATCATGAGAAAATAGTCTTAGTTCAAAAGCATATTTAAATTTAATAAAAATAATTTTCCAATTATTAAGCAACATAACTTATTAAACCTCGGTCCTTTAGAAGGCTACAACATCGGCCACGCCTCCGACACGATGTAGCAAACATATTTCGACCTTGGATTATTATCATTATTATTATTATTTTATTTTTTTATTTTTTTTTGCTATAATCATAATATATCACCGGTGCCTTTTATCTCGAAGCCACATCGATAGCGAGTCGACAAGAGGTTATTCTACTTATTATGACACCGGCCCCCACCTTATATGAAGACTTCAACATCGGCCACGCCTCCGACACGATGAAGTAATCTGGCGAAGATATTTATTCTACTTATTAATTATTTATTTATTTATTTGCAAATTAATCGAAGAGAA
>BQNB010056935.1:4100-16600 GCA_026074375.1 Tanacetum coccineum
AGTTGTTCAAACACAGATAATATCATGGCATCTTGTTGAGCAGAAGAATTTGTATCCTGAACAGCTGCATTTGGTGATTCAATCAGATACTAAGAGTACGGAATGATATTACTATCACTATGTATCTTATTCTCTGGATGTTCCATAAATTGATAAGGTTTAGAATACGGCATCTCTTGCACACTTTGATTTAGCATATCATTATTAGTGTTATTAGAGTATGGTACCTCAGAAAGAACATCTGAACCGTAACTAGACAAATTGGCCATAAGAACTGCTTTGGCTATAGAGATCTAATCACAATCAGAATCATACGCATCCAGATCATCTGCTTGTAAGCGGCATTATGTGTAATTACTGACTGTGAAACTGGACCTTCTGCAATACTAGGATCTGCCAAGAATTCCAATTCTTCCTCATTCAGAACTTTACCATTTCCTTGAGCTTCAACCAATAGAACTTTATCCCTGAACCATGTAGCATCTCTTTTCCTCTTTGGCTTTGGGCACTGTCTTGCCATATGACCTTCTCCTTGGCAATTAAAACACTTCATAACCCTTTGTTGACCTAAATAATCCCTCCTGTTCCTGAAGTATTAGCTCTTGTTCTTGAAGTAACAGCAGCATAAGAATTTAGTCTCCCCTGAAGTGGTTGAACATTCACCCTTCCATCATGAATAGTTGCTTATTGTCTAAGGTTGGATGAATTTCTTAGCTGATTGTTGGTAGATGGAAACGAGATGTGACGACAGTAGACAGAAATGACATCATCTTGTTAATGGCATCAATAGGGTCATCTCCTTGCTTAAATACATGAACTGCTAGACCAGAGTCTATTTAAGGAAATTCAGCAAGATGAGTTTGTTGATTAACTGTGGAGACAGTATATTCAATTTGAGGAACAGATTGTGGTTGTGGATAAGCATCTTGATGAACTGTGGATAAGTAAGGATTTGGATACGATGTTAATGGATAAGAAATTGCAAGAGGTGTGGATGGATAAGTAGTTGAGTAATGTTGTGTGGGATGAATTGATCCATATTGAGGAGACTGAGATGGTGAAAACTGTTGTTGAAACTCAGGATTGTTATATAAAGACTGATAAGTGTTGTAGTGAGATGGTGTCATTTGATGATTTGCGACTAGTACAAGTGGATCTTGGTTGCTTTCACGCATAAGACGGACTTCGTTTGCATGGAGTTCGTGTTGTTCAAGATATGCATAAAGTTGATCAAAGTTGGTAGTATGCAAATCCCTTATAAGCTTGACATCGGTCACAAACTTACTCCATTCAGGTGGAAGATTGTTTAAGAACTTGGTATTAACTAGAAATTGTTCCATTTTCATTTTGTAAATGTTCATATCATTGATCAGCTGATTAAAACTCAAGTAATACAGATGAAGTGATTCCCCCTTGATGTGAGCAAACTTATCAAATGCATCATACAGTTTACACTCCCTTTCCTGCTTGGTCAATGAGGTACCTTGCATTAGTAGTTGAATTCTTTCCCATAGATCCTTGGCAACTATGTGATGATTAACGAGTGAGTAGACATCAGCTGGTAGACCTTGAAGAATGATATTAGTTGCCTTGACATCACAATCAGCTTGAATTTTCTCATTAGCAGATAATTCAACATATTTCTTTGTCCTGGTCACCCTATTTTCTTCAATCGTAGGCCAAATGAGTGGACCGTGTTCAACTGATTCAAGTATCATTCTTTTGTGCTCTCTGTTTTGCATGTATAGTTCTATTCTACTTTTCCAAGAATCATACAGGCTTTTGTCCAACATTGGTGGACGATTGTCAGCACCAGAAAGTATCATGAAATCAGCAAGAGTAGTCATTGTTACTTTGATGTAATTAGATTACTTGTTGATCGGACAGTGATAAGAAGTAATTGTGTTAAAGTGAGATGTCTTTTAGGTGTATTAAGTCTTAAAACTACACGGGATTTTACAACCCTTGATGAAACCGGAAAATAACGTTTCACGAGATTTTACAAATCAAAGAAGTAAACCGTATAATTCAATAATTGATTAATTCGCATCTTAGAAAGTGATTAATTCGCCTTAAAGGAGATGATTAAATTGCCTTCAACAAGATATGATTAAATCGCCTTCCAAGTAAAGGATTAAATCGCCTTGTTTAACAGAAGATTAATTCGCCTCCAAATGATGATTAGATCGCCTTCTATTAATTCGCCTTCACAGGAAGATTAATTCGCCTCTGGGAAGGATATTAATTTGCCTTCAAAGGAAAAGACTTAATTCGCCTTGAACGAGAAAATTAATTCGCCTTCAAAGAACAGTCTTAATTCGCCTTCAAAGAGAGAATCTAATTCGCCTTCAAAGAAAAGAACTAATTCGCCTTCCAAAGAAAAGTTACTAATAAAGAAAAGTTACTAATTCGCCTTCCAAAGAAAAGTTACTAATTCGCCTTCCAAAGAAAAGTATTAATTCGCCTTCAAACCCAAGATTAATTCGCCTCCTACAAAAACGAACTTCAACTTTTCCAAAACACTAAAAGACTCACTTTTTGACGTTTTTACTCAAAATTTCTTGTACAACTTACTTATCTAAGCCTAGTATAACCTCAAAAATACAAACTTTAAACTTTTTAACACAAAAAATTTCAAATCAAGATTTTGGACCAAAAAACACTTTTTCAAACCAAAACTTATAAAAGTGAAGATTTTTATGTATTTTTCAAGGTTTTGCTTGTACAACTAGATAATACTAAGACAAAGGAAGAAGAAAGTAGTAAACTTTATGGTTTTTAAACCCACAAAAAAACGAAATTTTTTGTATGGTTAGAACCAAATGAAACGAGTAGAAACGAACACAATAACAAACAATATCACCCCATGGCTCTTGATACCAATTGTAGAATACTAGTAATCTATAATCACACAAAGTAAAAGGAAGAAATCTAGAGAGAGAGAGAGAGGTTGGGAGGATGCTGCTAGAGAGAGAAAGTAAACAAGAAAATGCACACTTAGATTATGAGAATAAAACAACCAACCAACACCCTCTTCACACATGGAGAGGGTATTTATACCTAGTATGGCCGGTTTAGGCCTTGGCTTTCATGGGCCTTGGACTAACTAGCCTACTTAGTTTCCAAATATTACTATACGAGTTATCTAACGATATAATGGAGGTGACCGATACTTTTCGTGATCTTAACATTCACTTTTTGTTATAACCTTTTCTCTCTATACCAAATAAGCATAACATTATTTTTAACTAAGTATTTAAACCGAGAACAATTGAATTATCTAAGATTAGAATTAGGAATTATGGAACATATTATATAAACCATTATTTTGCTTTCTTTCTATAAGTGATTGTAAGTGGACTTCGAATATAAAGATGATTATTATTCAAACAATAATTAATCTCATTATTCTATCCAATTACAAATGTTCGAAATATGAACATGGATTCGAGATTAGAATTTATCTAGATAACGAAAATATCAATAAAACGACCATAGATATTTTCCGAGTCTACATGTTTAACTATTTTTAGTTATTACATGATAAATACAGAAATCGTTCATTAAGACGAAAAGAATAATCATCGAATTGCAATTCACACTTGTATTGACGATGCTTTGTTACGTCTAAATGTTTATAATGCTTGTGTTATAAGCAATGGTCAAAAATATGCTAAAATCTAACACACTCCTAGTAGGATTGACATCGTTGAAATTCCATCGGGAAATTCATGAAAACTTCCACGTTACACTCAAAACTTGGACGTCGAATCTGAAAGTTTAAACCAAGAACACTTATAATATATATAAGCTTCTCCCATTACTAGTGTGTGTTGTATAAACTCCATTCGCCCAAATAAACATAGAATTAATTGTTCTGTCTGTTTTCAGACAACCCTGCGACCTACGGATCCTCCATAGGGAGATCCGTCTTTGATTTAGGTAGATCTGTCTGTGGTCATCAAATTTGAATATATTCCTTTTGTCATTTTGCACTTGTCTAAGGTCTAACAAACATGTAACTAACCTTTAGAACATCATAATTTCTATAATGGAATATTCACAATATCTATTGAGGTAAATAACCTTAATTATATTATTTTCAAAAAAAACATGTAAAGGTGCATTCTTAGAACATTTTAATTTAGCATACTCCACATTGTCACACTTAAGTATACTCCTAAGATCTAGAAGACTCAATCATGTTTTAACTCACAAAATCTTGCTTGCTCTCTCATTAAACCCTAGAATTATAAACACATTGATTAATATTTTGAGAACCGAAATTAAAACATATTAGTTGAGTCATATTAGGCCAAGTATTAGTGGTCAATGCAAATTTCATCTTTGCTACACTTCATTAGGTAAATGCGAGAATTTTATTTTATTCTAAAATGAGAATGACTACTTGAGAATCTATTGCACTAGAAATTTAATTTAACCTAACGGTTGAATTGCTTCCGGGAAGGAAGTTGGGTTCGTGGTATAACCCATAAAAATGGTCGTGTTTAGCCTCAATTGAGCACCACTAGTGATAATCTCATATTCATTCTCTAACTTGATTAAATGGCTCTTTCTAAATATGCCTAATGTTAGTTTACATTAATGAACTTTGTATTTCATTAGGATTGCTTATTAGTCAAGTAGTAATTAGGATTCTCTTTAGTCGATCTAGACTAGTTGCACCTCGCATATGTATTGTTGTGATTTCAAAATGTTAACTTGTTCCCGTAAAATATGATTATATTATCTTCATACTATTTTGATACTCAATGATTACTTGCTTAATTGTTGAATGCATAATTATTTAGACAGTTTTGTTTTTGGTTAGCAATCCCGGTTTAATATCTATAAGTTTATATTTATGATACGTGTTATTAAATGCTAAATGCTAACATGTTTTGTATGATATATATGTATGTGACGTAATCATTGTTCTATGTGAGCTTTTATATGATCTACGTGTCTTTCTTGTGCACCCACATTATATCATTAGGTCCGTTTATCTAGATAAACATATAGACCTCACATAGTGTTGTACATCAATATATTTGATTGCTATGATTAATACGCTTAAGTGACTTAGTGCCTTTTACATTTAGGGTATTGCCTCGTGTCACTAAAATTGATCAAGTATACATGCATAATCGTCTTAATCCCTAAGTATTTTAGTTTAGATCACTTTGATCATTATCTTATTTATTTACTTGATTCTTCTCTTCATGAAATACGCTTTCCGTCCTTCGTCGTAAATGGTCAAATACTAAAAACTCCTCATAGTAACTCGTTCCCACTCTCTCGTTACTATATCAACCGTCTCCTATCTTTAGGGATTCGCTCCTTAACTATAAACGGTTATATCACTCATTTTTCATACCTAACTAATTACACAAAAAACTCAATCACACCTCTACCACTATATAAATGGTTAATATCTTCTATCCACCATTTCCGCTACTACCTTTAAGATAACCTCATACCTCATCATGTGATTGTTCTATGAACATTAGCAATGCTTGAGAAGAGCTACGTAACTTCACGGTTGAAGATCGTCATATGCTAACCATCATCCCTCTTTACATTGTCAAGCTTATCGGTTCCGTCATCTTTTGTTTTCTTCTTTATTTATTTTTATTATTTGACACGTTATGTCCGGATGAGCACAAATTAAGTGGGAGGGAAAACACACTCGTTTACATATAGTCTTTTACTAAATATTCTTAAGAGCTCACAAATATGATTCTTATTCCCTAGAAACCAATTCAAACAAACCTTTATCCTACAGACTCATTTCTTGTTCCACAACACATATACACCCCGCTCATACAAACCAAATTGGTGACCAAGATCGTAATCTGGCTCTTTTCTTAACTTCACTATTAGGACTAATACCTCCTCTAACTAGAATATCTATACTCGTTTCTTTTTCCACGACACAAGTACACCCCATTCACACAAACCGAATTGGTTTTAGTCTCCTACCCTAACATCACTATCTAGCATCAATACCTCTTCTTGATAAGAGCACATCAATATTTGAATATTAGCCTCATTACTAGAACCTTCAACCCTTAGGTTAACCTTACAAGAACGTCGTCTACCACACACTCAAACCTTACAACTACAATCTACTCTTGATAGTAATAGATAGTTTGTGAACCATAAAACCTTGAAAGTATACTTCACTCTTGGTTGTGAAAGAAACTTTGACCTGTATGTCAATCATATACAAACCCTATAACTAGACTTCACTATTAATAGTGGCGATTAGTTTTACATACCCAAACCTCACAAGAAACACTTCAACCTTACACTCAAACCTAACAACTATACTTTACTCTTGATAGTAATAGTTAGTTCAACAACCTTCAATCCTCACAAACATTATACTCAAAACGTATCCCTACACAATCTTGACATCAAGAACACGTCACCAACTTTATGATCTTCACCACCAAATATTGGTCCTTACTTTTAAACTTCCATACCAAAGAAATTATCTCCTCAAGAACATTCCACACTCATCCAATAACTATTACAAGTGATCCTTTCATTTTTACCACAATTGAGTCTTTTTGTTTGTTTCCATTTACTAGCAAGTGAAGAACATAAAGAAGATATTCAATCTTCAAGTGTTATTGAGTCATCACATTGTTGTGTCTTTCATTTTTCTTTCACTATGAAAGAACTACCACCTCGTCTCACATATCCACCTTTGTTCGTCAACATTGACAACCAATCACATGAAACCCAATCACTAGGATCACGTGCAACCCAATCACTCGTGTCATCGTTAGTGCAAACGATATATTATTCTAAACTGTCTTTGCCAACCTTAGATCAACATCGTCCCTTTTCGTTCTCGCTCATCCTTCCCCACCTTCCATTATATGGAATCATTTTCATTTACTTCTAGATGCATATCATTTTTCACTATATTTATTCTTGTCATAATATAACTACTTTCGAGTATATATGTTGACATGACATATTAAAATATCATCGACATCAATTTACTTTTACCTGTCATAATTTTTATTTTACTATTATTATAATTATTCTCTTAAGAACATACTTAGAATATGTCTTATCAACAAATCAAACACACTACGTATTCAAATCATGTTTTTCCATATCACCCTTATCATCAACATTTAGTTCGACCCAAAGTCTTACCACAATGTTTTTTCCTAGAACCCCACACATGAAAAGCATACATAATGCTTAACAAAGAAACCTTGTGGATTTAGGAATCTCTCATTACAACCCTTGATGAAAGTCTATCCGAACTCAAATCATCATCTTTGGTAGATAATGATTTCTTAAGGAACATGTCTTTCTAAAAACGATAGTACTCCTTATCCGAATGACATCTTGGACGAAGTCATTCTCATAACAACGGTGTGTCAAACTATAAATGAATTCTGTTCTCGTTTATTAAAGTTTTGTGATTGGTTGGATAAATTTGATGTCAATTGAGTCGTAGTCATCGAGCATGTGTCTTGTTTTTTTTATCTAGGTTTTTATTTTTTTAAATAGAATTGCATGTGTCTAATTTCCAACATATCTTGAAAGTGTCATACTTTAGAGTACTCGTATCTAAGACATGCATATCATGTTCCCCGATAGTATATTACTATATGTATTTTTGCTATCATGATGCTTAACATCTTTATGACTTGTTATGTTATCCTTTTTGGACCCTTACTTGCTATTGTTCATGATTTAAGTGTTTGCATGCTAAGTGCTTTGGATTATGGCTACAAAACTGGGTTCTGCCTATTTTGAGGATCTCTGCAACCAATGGATCCAAGAATGGTGGATCTGTCAGTGCTTTTGGTAGATCTGTCCCTAGCAGAAGCCAAAATTTGGACTTTCTTGATTTTTAACTTTTAGCACTTTATCTATTAGTTATGCTACTTGTTCCTCTAAAATTATCATAACCTTAGGATCGAAAATATATTCTAAATATTTGTGATTTTTTGTGCATTACATTAACTATACATTGTCTATTATGTATATGTGCGCTTGTCTACTAACTTTGTTTTGTAGTACACTTCTATAACTCAATTCCTTGGTGTCCCAAACAAGGGGGAGCTTCCGACAAGCACTTAGAGAGTGCATCTTGTATACATTTTAGGTTGCACGATAACTCGTCCATCGTGTTTCTGTTTCGCATCTAACAACTTTTTGTAGGTTTTTTGTATTACCTTGAGCTCGAATAAGGCGAGAGCATTCATCAAGATAGAAGCATATACGATTTTATCATATATTTCTCATATTGCTTCAGATATATATATATATATATATATATATATATTTTATATATAATATATATATATATATATATATATATTATACTAACTATATATATATATATATATATATATATATATATATATATATATTATTTTATCATATATATTATGTTGATACAAAACTAACCCTTGATGTAGGTTAAGTCTTTGTAAGAAATTTGATCCATGGATTCATTAGCAACCAAGGTAAATAATTATAGGAGTGCAAGGAGCTAGGGGGAGCTCGAGGGAATCAATGTAGATAGCTCAAAGTTGCTTAGATGATGAAGATTGAAGTATAACTTCACTAGGGATGATGCAAGCTTGTCTTTCTAGGGAGAAACAAAGTTTAACTCCAAGGACACGCCCTTCTAGGTTGGAAGTGTGTTAACGGAGAAGGATCAACGGATTGGAGCATACACCTTTTTGTTTTGACAAAAGGGGGAGAAGGAATTGTAAACGAGTAACTTTTAAATTTTACTATGTTACAAGTTTATATATTTGTCATCATCAAAAAGGGAGAGATTGTTAATGCAAATATTATGATATTTAAACTAAACAAGTCCTTTGGTTTTAATAATGACAAACAGTAACTTGTAATAAATAACATAAATTGTTTAATAAATATAATTATAGTACAAGTTACGCGTGATCACTACTATCAACGCATACATTTCTGCAATCACTTCTCGACGTCTCGAGTCTACTCAATGTTCTAACAAAGGTATGAATATGTTTGTTAAGTTGCATTATGATCAACCTATTTAACAAACCATGAAATGATTAACAAGTAATTAATTCACTATTAGAGATTAGACAATATTAATCCTAGCTTAACTAGACAGATCTTCCAGTTTAGAATTAAATCTCAGAAGATCAAAAATATTTTCCACTTTAGATAATAGGACATATTAATAGTGAATAAGGACATAACTAATTAATTCTTGTCTTAGCTCATTTTGGAAATAATCTTTTATAATCATAACCAAATCTACTAAATTTTTTCCATGTTAAGTTAAGTAATATTTTGCTTCTAGAAGCTTGTACTTAAATTTCATTTATGGTCAAATTAAGAAGATTTTGTAAAGATTTGTGGATAACTACAAAGGCAAAATAACATCTCATTTTTTTTAGTTTTTTTTGAATCTGCACACACTCGGATCCACCATATACTGGATGTGGATCCATGATAGCCAAGATTGGGTTTTTATATAAATAGCACCCATTTGATTATCTCTTGACCAACTTTTTTCATAACATTTCTCCATACCATTATTACACACATTAAGGGATCATTATAAACAAGTTTTTATAATGTAAAACACATTTAAATCAAATACTAAAACACAAATAAACTTGATCATATGATTCTAACTTCATTTGTTGCAAGCTTGATTCTACATGATCCACCATATCAAGCAAGCTTAGAGTCTTGCCATATTCATTCCACCACACATCCTACATTTATGAATAGATCTATTCACAACAGCCAGAGAACTTGTCATCTTCATCAACAACCAATCATGCTCGTGATCTGATGTTTTAGTTCGGCTTTTACATCCAATTGACAATTATGTCTTGGATTATCATTATACACATTTGTGTATCAATCATTATACAACAAACTAGATGTTAGGTGGTTTATGTGTTTAGGCCATAAAACACAAGGTTTGTTATGTTGGTCCATAAAACATAACGGGTTTGGTTGTACCCGAAGAAGGACTTGGTATTTAGCTTAGTACCGGATAAAGTGTAAGCGACGTAAAGTTGGTTCTACCTCGAAGTAGGAATCGGTATTTAGCTTAGTACCGGATAAAGTGTAAGCGACGTTGTATGGTTTTCTCTGCCTAAAAGGAGCTTGTTGATTTAGTGAAGTAACTCTCGAGCTAGGTACTCGGGGAGTGGAGTAGGGCGAAGAGGAGCTTCGTAGCCGAACCACTATAAATCATTGTGTCCGGTTTGCGCTTTCTTTTACTTATTGCTTTACATTTATATTTGCCTTTATCGCTTTATATTTATATTTGCATTGCATCTATGTTTGTTTTATATATTATGTTGTGGTGATATGCTTTGTTTGATATTCTTTAGTATAGTTATTGTAGTATAAACTTGATTGGTTGTTTGATACAAAAGTTATAAGTTTATAATGGAAATGTATTCACCCTCCCCCCCTACGATTCCACAGATAATATTCAGAAACAAGTAATACACCTTGTTTAAAACTATTTATTTTTTGCAACAAGTTAAAAACAATTGAACCATCAATTCTATCATAAGTCTCTTGTAATTTTTTTCAAACAACAGCAGCATTATAAGAGAAAACATGACCAAGATAGACATCTTGAGATAAAGATCCCAAGATCCAAGGCAACACAACAGCATTACACCTATCCCATTGATCACTCAACAGGTTACTAGCAGCATAATCAGATTTAACACAAGAACCAGTAATAAAGCCCATTTTATTCTTAGTTTGAATATCAAGTTTCATGGCACTGGCCCAAAATCTATAATTTTTAACACCAGTCAACGTAATATTAATCAGAGGAGTTTCATTGAATCATTAGCATGCAAATGCAAAGGATTACTAGCAACCAAAGAACTAATGAGAATAGCCATAGCAAACAATCATGAAACAAGTAGGAAATTGACAAAAAACAGCAAACAATCAACAAAGCAGCAGATCAACCAGAAACCAAGAACAAAAAAAACAAACAAAAAACAAGAAGCAAATAAACCAACATTAAAAACAACCAGATAACAACCAACCAACTTCACCAACAAGTGTTGCAACTCCACAAACTACTTAGAAACTTATCCTCCAACGACCTAGACTCAACAAAAAAAACTAAATAACAAGAAATTAAACCCAACACACACCCAAGATCCACAAAAACCTAGTTTTGAGAATTAGGATAGGCCAGAGCAGGTTTCCATACCACTTAATGGTGGCATGTCAAGGTGTTAACCTACCCGTTTGCACCCTCTAAATTGTGATTAAGTATCATTTAAGGGAAGAGAATCACTTACAGTGCTATTAAGCAAGAAGCAGTAGAATAAAACCCCAATTACTCTAGATTCACTTAGTCTAGAGGAATTGAAGCCAAGAAATCCCATAATTAATCCACAAAACCCAAGATCTTAAAAACCTCCAAATCAATTAGGGTTTTCAAGAAATCAACCAATTAATCACCAGAAACCAGTTAATCAAACGATTAACAATACCACTGATAACATCAAATAACGTCACATTTTACTATCATTTATCCCATGAATTTTACCTACTTTTTATATAATTACTGCAAGATTAGGTACTTAATTGCTTAACGTTTGTTATTGCAGTGATTATGGAGTGATTTGTGAAAAGAAGCTAAAAGGCGCAAGTATTGGAGCTTAAACGAAGACATTTTAAGAAGACTTATATCTGACTACATACGCCGTATCCAGAAAGGAAGATACGGCGTATCAGCGCCAGCTCAGCACAAGATAAACGCGTATGTTTAAATCCCTATCCGGCGTATCACTCATCCTCTATACGCCGTATCCAGCTGGTCGTCAGTCAAAGATCTGCAGTTAATTTGATTGATGGCAATTAATCGTGATTGATTTAAACGTAGCGCGCACTCCAAGGATCAAGACCCAATACGTCGTATCCTGGATATTTAATACGCCGTATTCATTGGTCAAAAGTCAAAGATCTGCATTTAATGCAGTCAACAGTCAACGATCCTAAAATTAATATAATTAATGGTCCTGGTCAACAATCAAATCAAGCACTTAATGCCATTAATGAGCGTGGACCGTACTTTAAGGAAACCCCATCAATACGCCGTATTGATTGCATTGAATACGGCGTATTGACCAATTTCCAGATGCTATAAATACAAGACATTAAACTCAGTTTTAGGTGTGAAAGAAACCTAAACCACCAAGTCAATTCTCAGACATATAGAAGAGCCAAGAAGGTCAGGAATGAGCCTCAAAATCATAAGAAAACTCTTGTAATCTTCTCACAACCGAATACGCGTTCGATTGAGGTTTCTTTATTTTAATCATTCATATATCAAACCGTGTGTATTTTTACAATGACTATGGGCTAATACCTTTAGGTATTAGCCATGTTTATGATGGTATAATGTTTGGTTTGTTTATCTCGATTCTCTTAATTTATCGTTGATTGTCTGATTATGTTTATCGTCTTAT
>BQNB010056935.1:21600-38444 GCA_026074375.1 Tanacetum coccineum
TTTTAAAACATCTAATATATGATATAACTTTTAATTACGAGATCGTACTCGAAAGAATCACTAAAAACGGAATTATAACGAATAAACTACGACATTTTCGATAATTAAAGTTTATAAAAGTAATTTTATAAACTATGAACAGTAAAAATCACTATTCATCAGTGGACAACTTTGTAAAATATTATAAATCTTTTAATAACGAGAACGTACTCGAAGGAATCACTAAAATCGGAGTTAAAACGAATAAGTTATCGCGATTACGAGTTTACGCTAATTAAAGCCTAAAACGACAAATGAGCTGTTGTGAACAGTAATTTTACTATTCATCACAGAATTTTAAAAACTTTAAAATGTAATATTTTGATCGCTCGTCTTACTACGAAGACGTGGACGTAAGAAACGCGAGCAACGGGCTTAAAACGACCAAATTAGGTCATTTTTACGAAAAGTATATTTATAAACGTTTTCACTTTATAAATATTATTTTACTAAAACGATTAGTCGGTGATTATGCTATATAGAATATTGAGTGGTTATCAAAGTGCTATATTACTAGGGAGTTTCATAATGAGGCCTCTTCGGATGGCGTATCGATGAGTTGTTGGATTTACGATTTAAAGTGTCCTAAACTCCTCGTACGTCATGTCATGACCTCTTTAATTATGATAGCCCGAACGATAGTATGATGTAACAACTATAAGATTATATTCAATGTTAATTAAAGTACTCAGTACTTATACGGCCTTAATTTAAATAGGTTGCATTTATCGTCTTGCGTGACGTTTTATCTGTGATTATTTGGACTATCTGTACTCAAGGTGAGTTCATAGCCCCACTTTTATAGTTTTACTGATTTACTATTATTTGGGGTGGAAACATGCTTTGTTTTATAAATTGGACGCAAGTGTTGAAAGTATATTGATTATGTGTTGCCTAAGTAGCGATAACCCTCCTGAGCCCATTATCATGAACTGTCAATTGCATAGATGTAGTTGTTAATTGCATTATGTGAGCGCGAATGATATAAATAGATCTATTGGGATTAACCTCCCCGTTTGGGTGATTAGCTATCACTGGGAACGAACGTTGACCATGTCGGACTTGGATGTTGCGGGTTACAACATCTGTACGGGCAAAATAACTGCTAAAATAGCAAATATAGGTTGAGCTTCGGTGTCATGAGCTTAGTGCAACAGTAATCTGGTTTTGTGATTGTTGGCATATGTTGTAACATCACGGGAAAGTCTTGCGGTCCTGCATAATTTAAATACATAAACCTATGAATTCACCAACATTTTTGTTGACGTTTTAAGCAATGTTTTCAGGAGGTCAATAGGCACGAGGTGCCAAGGATGCATTGGATTATGTTTTGGGATTGTACTGTTAAAGACTTATGTGTATCATGTTTTGGGAAATCTATGTTGTCTTTTGTAATATGAAACAAAGAACAAGTAAAGCTATAAGTTTTTGTAATATGTCTTTTATTTAAATCCAATGTATCAATCTAAACGACTTTTGTGTCGTTCTTATTTATATCTTGTGCTGTTGATCTTGAAGTAACATGCCCCGGACCCTTATTCCGCTGCGACCCAATTTGGGGGTGTTACAAGTTAACCCCCGTATAAACCTTTTGTTTACTCTCACTTTAAAAGTAAGATACCCCTAGAACAACCCATAGAGCCAATCCTTTAGGAATTACACCAACTTGTTTATTTAGTTACACCTTTACACCTTAGCTTACCCTGTTAGATTAAGTTTGTTTTACAGTTGCTAGTTTCTTAAAGTGTAAAGTATGTATTTCCCGAGTCTTGTGTCGATTTTGGTACGGTTGGAAGAAATTTGCACATCGCAAATGGGAATGTATAAAGTAGTCAAAACTCATGTATTTCTACTACCATCGCAATTAATGGTACGTCTGAAGAATGAAGAATTGTCGAAGGAATTATCTGGAATTATTATGATCGTGAAGATGGTGAAACTACTCTGAGTTTCGTAATATAGTGTTAGTAAAAAAAATCAAAAAAAATTTAGAAAAATCGCAACAAAAAAGAGAAGGAAAGTTTGAAGATAATCGTTTCGCAATTACCGAAGGAATTATACGAAGGATCGATTATTCTTATACTTTTGTAATCGTTCAGTTTTTGGTATCATTCGTTAACTCGGTTAGTTTACCTTGGCTAAGCCATTACTCTTGTATTAATAATGTTTAAAGGCTAATACCTTCGGGTATTAGCCATTATTATGAAGATCTGAATGTTTGGTTTTGTTTATATCTCGATTTCTTAATTTATCGTTGTATGCTTGTTTATGTTTATCAATTTATACTTGATTATGTGCTTTAATATGCGACCTATCATTCAACTAGATCTGGTGATACGGACCAAGTAATCTAGATGTCGGGATAGCTCTCCATATAGTGATTTATACATCTAGAATCATAGGATCATAAATATTGTTCTGTTAAATCCGTGCTAGGATACGCTTCTGGCTTAACTAGATATCAGATATTGCCTTTGTTAGTGAACATGAACAAGTTGACTAGCAGGTGAACCTAGATAATTCAACAAATAACGTTCTGATTCCATTAGATAGTTGGACAAGTGGACTACTAGTGTATAAATCGCCGTTAAGCAGTAAGTGGGTAAAGTCTCTATGAGCTAGGGTTTAACAAGATCACCATTGCTTTAATCCCTAAGATAGATTATAATCAGCAAATAAGGATACTTTATGCGAATGCTTTAATTGTGACAGATTTAATGTGTCTAGGTCTTAGGATGAAGTCCCGCCTAAGTCTAAGAATGATATGCCACCTCGAGATAAGTAATCATTGCACTGAATAAACAAACCAACTTCTAATCGGATTAATGATTGCTAATAAAGTTTTCTATTATAAGGCTTGGCCGCTCTTTTATCTTTTGTTAATTTGCTTGCGTGGGTTAATGTATCTTGAATTGATTGTAGTCACCACCAAACCCGTGCTAGTCTCTCAGGCTAAAACCCCCTTTTACCTGATAGAATTTGGATTAGAACTAACATAGGATTAGCATAGGTTTGACTTAGATTAGTAAACCAAAGTATTAATAAATTGAGAGATTTAACCTCACTTGAAGTGTTCGACACCCTACTTACCACGAATCTACTACCGACCGGGTACACTGCCCGTTAAAGTGTTGTTTTTGGTTAAGTCGGCAAAATATAAATGTAAAACTTGAATCATAAAAATATACACCACACAACGACACATCACTCTTGGCTCTACTAAGGAAGCTGATAATGTTAAGATCATGCAGTCTTGCAATGTTTTGCTTCTGTGTGGTGGTTCGAGGATGCCTGTTTTTGATTATGTGTATAATCCACCTACTAATAAGTATAAAAAGCTTCTGTATCCAGATTGCTCGCTTGATAATTCACCTTATTATAGCAGTGTTGGATTGAGAATCGCCTTTGATCCTAAAAAATCACCGCACTACAAATTGGTGGATGCTGGACGCACGTTTTGTGACATTGATATAAAATTTATTCTTCGGAGACAGGCAAATGAAGCCTCTACAGGGACCGTTTTAACTACTTCAGTTTTGATCATTTTGATAGTGCAATATATTGGAATGATGGGTTACATTGGCTAGAAACCGAGAATAGGCACCTTATGCATTACAACTTAAATATTGAAGACCCTGACCATCCAATTATAACAACCATACCAATCCCTCAACGGGGAATGACTTTCCTCAAGTATTATGGATATATGGATCCAATGCAGATACTCATACAAATGTCACACTTGTTACATCTAGAAGGAAAATTGTTTGAGTAGCGTAGGTCTTTGTTTCTTGTTTGTTTAGATGATTTTGGCTCTAGCGAGTTTACTATCTATGAGATGATGATAGGGTGTTCTGTGTGGACGGTTAGGTACCGTGTTCATACAGATGACTTTATTACTCCCCTTCCCAAAGGTTGGTTGATTCGGTCTAATGTTTGGAGCATTTTTTAGGGAGAGAGGGAACAAGATTCGTTTTTGGTGATCAACATGTCTGGAAAGGTTGTACAATAGAACCTAATATCAAAGACTCTCCATGAGATATATGATTGTGGATCTAATCAACTTGATGATAACCATGATAATAATGATGATGATGATATCCTTCAGCAACTTCAGGCTGAATATAACGTTTATGAGTTCATACCGTCTTTTGCAAGTGTGTGATTAGCCGTCTTTGTGTAATGTTTGTTTGAAATTGCTGTTAGATTGAATATGTTTGGTCTTTCGAGTCTGTCCAAAGGATGATTCAGTTGAGATAGCATTCTATGCTTTTGTTTTTTCAAGTAATATATTTATAACTTTGACTTTTACTAGTCAACATGGGTGTACACAAGTCAAAATGGATTAGGATTTGAACACAAATTATGCTGCATTTTTACTTAAAAAAATCATTCTAGTAGAAGCACCATACTCAAAATGCATAAACAATTAAGAAATAGTAACCACAATAAAGTTAAGAATATCTAAAAGAAGCAAAGTTAAATGTACCAAGACCATTAGCAATAGGGAGAAATTATTTGAATTAGCCAATACACCGGTGAATGGGAATTGTTCGGCGGTTATCCTAAAGAAGCTACCCAAAAAACTAGAAGACCCCGATAAATTCCTCATTCCATGTAATTTTCCAAAGATAGTTGAATGCTTAGCTTGAGCTTTCGGATCGGTCTACTACTAGACCAACCGGCATTGCCGAAGATGTCTTTGTGAGAGTAGGAAAGTTCTATTTTTTGGCTGACTTTGTAGTCGTAGATTAAGTTGCCGATCCTCATTTTCCTTTAATTCTCGGGAGGCCCTTTTTGAGGACGGCACGAGCTTTGATTGATGTTTACGGTGAAGAATTAACTCTTCGAGTGAGTGATGAAGCCATAACATTCAAAGTTGGTAACACTTCAAGATACTCCTACAATGATGTTGAATCAATTAACCGAATCGATGTCATCGATATAGCTTGTGAGGAGTATTCTCAAGAAGTGTTAGGATTTTTGGATAATTCCGAGAGTGGCAATCCCACTCCAACTTCTGAACCAATCATTGCTAAATCTTCCCCTCCCTTACCCCATTTGAGGGAGGTGATTTCATTCTAGAAGAAATTGAAGCGTATCTTGCAAGTGACTCAGTTCCACAGGGAATTGATGATGCTGAATTTAATTCAGAGGGAGACATTCGTCTAATTGAAGAAATGTTAAATAAAGACCTGTACTCTCCTCTCCCTCCGAAGGACCTAAAGTGTAAGGAACTTAAAAGCGTTAAATCCTCAGTTGATGAACCCCCGGAGCTTGAACTCAAGGACTTACCTTCTCATCTCGAGTATGCATATTTAGAGGGAACCAATAAATTACCAATCATTATTGCTAAAAACTTGAAAGACGAAGAGAAGGAACGCCTCATAAAGGTATTAAAGTCTCACAAGCAAGCAATTGCTTGGAAACTCTCTGACATTAAGGGTATTGACCCGTAATTTTGTACTCACAAAATCTTAACGGAGGATGACTTTAAACCGGCTGTCCAACATTAAAGAAGGGTTAATTTAAAAATTCATGAAGTTTTAAAACTCCTTGATGCTAGATTGATTTACCATATCTCGGATAGTCCGTGGGTTAGCCCCGTGCATTGTATACCCAAAAAGGGTGGAATGACCGTTGTGACTAATGAAGATAATGAGTTAATTCTGACTAGGTTAGTTACCGGGTGGCGTGTTTGTATTTACTATAGGAAACTTAGCGATGCTACCCGAAAAGACCATTTCCCGTTACCCTTCATGGACCAAATGTTAGAACGATTAGCTGGGAACGAGTACTATTGTTTCTTAGATGGATTCTCTAGGTATTTCCAAATCCCTTTTGACCCGCAAGACCAAGAGAAGACAACTTTCACTTGCCCTTATGGAACGTTTGTCTATCGACGTATGCCTTTAGGCTTATGTAATGCTCCTGGCACGTTCCAAAGGTGCATGATGGCCATTTTCCACGACATGATCGAGGAAACAATGGAAGTCTTCATGAATCATTTCTCGGTCTTCGGGGATTCCTTCTCATCTTGCCTCTCCCATTTAGACAAAATGCGCAAAAGGTGCGAAGACACCAATCTTGTTCTAAATTAGGAGAAGTGCCACTTCATGGTCAAAGAGGGCATTGTCCTCGGCCACAAGATTTCAAAATCTAGGATTAAGGTAGATAGGGCAAAAGTTGATGTTATTGCAAAATTACCTCCTCCTACTTCCGTCAAAGGAATCCGGAGTTTTCTAGGTCACACCTGGTTTTATCGTCGATTTATTCAAGATTTTTCTAAAATCGCCCGGCCGATGACCCATCTTCTTGAAAAAGAGACTCCGTTCATTTTCTCTACCGAGTGTAGAGAGCGTTTGAGACCCTTAAGAAGAAACTAACCGAAACTCCGATATTAGTTTCCCCCGATTGGGACTTGCCCTTTGAAATTATGTGTAATGCTAGTGACTTTGCGGTTGGGGCAATCCTGGGGCAACGAAAGACCAAACATTTTCAGCCTATACACTATGCGATCAAGACTATGACCGATGCCCAAGCTCATTATACTACTACGAAGAAAGAATTATTAGCCGTAGTATATGCTTTTGAGAAATTTCGACCTTATCTAGTCTTGTCGAAGACCATAGTGTATACAGACCACTCGGCTCTCAAGTATCTGCTCGCTAAGCAAGATGCTAAACCAAGATTGCTCCGTTGGATTATTCTCCTCCAAGAATTTGATGTCATTATCCGTGATAAAAAAGGAGCAGAGAATCTAGCGGCCGACCACTTGTCTAGACTAGAGAATCCCCATCAAAGT
This sequence comes from Tanacetum coccineum, assembly GCA_026074375.1. NCBI lineage: Eukaryota > Viridiplantae > Streptophyta > Magnoliopsida > Asterales > Asteraceae > Tanacetum > Tanacetum coccineum. The sequence goes on from BQNB010056935.1 coordinate 28,445, forward strand.
GATCCCGAGAAAAAGGAAATTACCGAAACATTTCATCTCGAGAGACTTGGGATGGTGACTTTTTGTGGTGATTCTAACACCTCATGGTTTGCCGATATTGCAAATTACCATGCGGGAAACTTTATTGTAAAAGGGATGTCGTCCCAACAAAAGAAGAAATTCTATCAAGGATGTTAAGCATTTATTTTTGGGAGACCCCTTACTTATTTAGGATTTGTACAGATCAAGTGATTAGACGGTGCGTATACGGCTAAGAAGCCGTTGATACCCGCACAGCTTACCACAATGGACCCACCGGGGGACATCATTGTGCCAACCACACCGCTAAGAAAGTCTTTGATTCTGGTTTCTATTGGCTGATGATTTATCGAGATGCCCATGACTTGGTCACACGGTATGACGCTTGTCAACGTCAAGGCAAAATCTCGCAACGTGATGAGATGCCTCAAATGATTATTCAAGTTTGCAGATCTTTGAATTATATGGGCATCGACTGTTATGGGCCTGTTCCTCGTCCTTCACGAGGGAACAAGTTACATTCTCGGTGGTCGTTGACTACTTATCAAAAATGGGTTGAGCGAATAGCGCTACCATAATTGATGCCCGAGTTGTTTATAGGTTCTTAAAATCTCTCTTCACCCGTTTTGGAACTCCGCGTTCTATTATTAGTGATCGCGGTACTCATTTTTGCAATGACCAATTCGCAAAGGTCATGCTTAAATATGGGGTTACCCACCGACTTTCTACCGCGTATCATCCACAAACTAGTGGGAAAGTGGAGGTTTCAAATCGTAGTTTGAAACGTATATTAGAAAGAACCGTAGGTGAAAACCGTGCTTCATAGTCCGATAAGTTAGAAGATGCATTATGGGATTTTCGTACCGCATTTAAGACACCCATCAGGTGCACTCCTTATAAGCTTGTTTACGGAAAGGCTTGTCATCTTCCCATCGAGCTTGAACATAAGGCATACTGGGCCCTGAAGCATTGTAATTTCAACCTTAAGACCGCGGGTGATCACCGGAAAGTTCAAATGAATGAACTTAATGAACTTTGTGATCAAGCTTACGAGAACTCTTTAATTTACAAAGAGAAAACAAAGAAGATTCATGGTATGCGTTTAATTACACATACCTTTGACCTTTAAAAAAGAGCTTAAATGACCAAAAACATACCAAAAATACATTGTATTTGTATGTTTTGCATTTGTATTATGCAGGAAACGGATATCCAAGAAAAGGACAAAAATAGAAGCCAAATCGACAAAACCGAGAACGAGAATGGAAAGAGCGTAAAGAGAAGTCAAAATCAAAGCCAAGTCAAAAAGTTAAAGTCAACAAAGTCAAGTCAAATTCAACCCCGGGATGAGGCATTGGGGAGAGCATCGAAAACAGAACCTAAAAACCTAAATTGCCAAAAGTGGGCCCACCCGTACCCACCTAGTGGGCCCGGGAAAGCCAACTTATATCTTATAAAGCCTTAAGCCTTAATAAAAGCCCAACATCATTTATTTCCATACCCGGTCCAACAACTAGCCCAACATCACCCTTATAACTTCCGTTATCATATTCCCTTTATAACACCCCCGTTAGTCCTTTAAGGACTTACAGTGCAATCCCAACTCAAACCCCAAGGACTAAATATGAAAGAAACAAGGACTGTCTCTGCAATACAACATATAACTTTTAGGGGGTGAAATTGCCATAACCCCAAACTCCTCACCCTGCACCAATCAAACAAACAGGCAACCCCTTTTCCCGCTCACACCCCCATTGTTACTGTTCACCCTCCATCCCCAAAATTACTCTTACCCCGAGGATAAATCCACTTAAAACCCCTTCTAGAAGCCAATAATGATGCAATGAGTGACGTATTTAGGCTTTGACACATTGGCGATCCAAGGCAATCATTGGGGAATGATTACGTGGACACATCCAAGGGCTAAGATGAATTTAAAAAAGCACAAGTTGATTTGAAGGGCCAAGATTAATGCTGCTTTTCCTCTCACACAAGAAAACCAAGCCAAGGATCTAGGTCCTTCTATCCGGCCTATAAATAGAGGGCTTAACCCTTGTAGTGAGGGAGAGTTGTTCTAAGATTTCTTTTAGTATCTTTTTAATGTATTTTCATTTAAGTTTTTAAAGTTATTCTGTATTGCAAATTCCTTGTAAAAGTTTAAGTTTTTAATGAAAAGTTTGAGGTATTGTTTTTAAGATTCTGTGTTTGATCATTTAATATAACCTGTTAAGCTTTTTAAGCTATGATGCAACTTATTGAATAGACCTAAAAGCTTCACTAAGCTTTTAGCTTCTTAATCTTTGCACTTTGTATATGTTTTTATCACTTTTTATTAACTGTTTTTACTTTCTTAAAAATCAAAAAAATACCAATATCACAAATCAAAAGCTCAAATGGATGTTCAGCTAACATGCGCAGAGCTTATGGTTTTACTAGTTGTTTCTAACAGCTAGGCTTGTAGAATAGCTTTTATTGAGCACTTTGTTTGCCCTGTTAAGCAAGGGTATTTGTCAGTTTTCATTTTTCACCTTATGCTGAATATACTATTCAACTTCTTATTTGTGCTTATTGTCTGCTTATATTTGCTTATTTGTGTTTGCTTATGATGTTTAATGCTATTTATGCTTGTTTTATGGTTTAGAAATGATTTGATTGAGTTTTCATATAAACTGTCTTAAAGTAGCTTATAAAGTTGCATAATCTATTTCAGCTTATTTGAGTGCTTATTTGTTATTGAGATTTGATTAATATTGTTTGTTTTACTTATTTAGCATCTATTTTTTTGAATGTGTGCTTTAAATAAGCATTAATCTCTTTAAAAAAAAAGCTAAAAACAGTTTTTAAAGGGGTGTTTGGGACAGTAGATAAAATGGGTGAAAATGGGTCAAAACCTGCTTTGTGCTTTTGAGTCAACTTTGATTAGGTAATATTAGTTATAAAACTCTGTTTGTTTAGGTTTTTAAGTGTTAAATCTCATTTTCAAGGTGTTAAGAGTTTGATGTTTGAAACTGTTGGTTTATAGCTTATTTTAGTTGCTTATTTGATTGTGCTTTTGCTTATTGTTGTTTTTATGTTGTTTTTGTGTTTATGCATGTGTTAAAACAGGTTATAAACAAAGCTCTATTGCCTGTATTTGTTATTTGTGTTTTACTAAAACTGTCAAAAATGCTAAGTGTTGAAAAAGGTTGAAGTAAATGGCTTTTTCATTTGCTTATTGTTGCTTATCCTGAATTTCAAAATGCTTTTTGAGTGTTGATTATTGTTCTTTGAGGTCTAAAGTTAATCTGTTTGTAGGTTATATAGTCATAAGGATCTGTTTGTGTGCTTATTTTTAAGCTCAAAAGTGTGGTTTTGTTAAGATTGCAAAAGTTATCAAAAATTTGTCTAAGTGTTGAGTCAGTGTGAGATAGCCTTTTCATGAAGCTTTTTAAGTACTTATTTGAATTTCAAAATGCTTTTTCTTTGTTGCTTATTGTAGCTTTTTGGCCATTCTTCTTAGTGGTATAAGCCACTAAGCCATAAGGATCCTTTTGCTAGCTTATTTTTAAGCTAGAAAAGTCCCTCTTGGCCTTTTTGCTTATCAGTTTTGGCCAAAAGGCTCATTTGCTTATTTAAGCTTATCTGCTTATTGCCCCTGCTTATTTAGGTTTAGTTTAGCTTATTAGGTAGTTTAAGCCCAATTTAGCTTATTTCTCTTAGCTTAGAGCTTATTTTGAGCTTATTTGCATTTTAGTGTAAAATCTTAAGTTTTAAGCCTTTTTAAGTAATCTGTCATTTTAGCTTAATTTAGTTGCTTAATTTTGTTTAAATATGCTTATTAAGGGTAGTTAGGTATCTGCTTTAGCTTATTTTTCATTTTGGATTGCTTATTTGAGCTTAAAAAGCCCAACAGTTAGCATTTTCATAGCTTAGTATAGTTTAGGCTTATTCTGTCTTTCTTAGCTTATTTTAGTGCTTATTCGTGGCTTATAAAAAAAGTGCTTTTGTAAAAATTGCTTATTTAGTGCTTTTCTAAAAAGTTGTAAAAAAATGGCAAAAACAAAAATATTTGGGATTAGGGAAAGTCCTGGGTGAGCAAGGCTCAAACCCGGGACCTCACCCTTATCACCAAACGTTTTACACAACACACACTCTACCACTTGCCATGGGGTCTTTTTCGATTTAAGTTTGCACAATTAAATCTTTATAGTAGTTTTAGGCCTTTTAGCTTATAAGCCGTTTTTGGCTTATTTCACTGCTTATTTGATAATCTGTTTTCCCCACTTATTTTTCTTAGATTCTACATTGTTCAATCTACTTTTGCTAATTTTTTTAGATTTTTATTAAATAGTTTAGTATTTTTAAACATTTAATTTCATTAAAATCGTTTTTAATTCATAAAAAATTATAAAAAAGTCAAAAAAATATAATTCTTTTTTAGAAAATTTTCTTTTAACATTTAGAACCTAGGAAAATTAGATTTGCTTTCGTAGGGTTAAAATTGTAAAATTTGGTTTTTTAAAGAATGAGATTGAATCCCGTTCACGTTTTTAGTGTTTTCAAGCCCTAATCACCTTCGCTTTTAGTCTAGTTTTCTTTGTTCTAGCTTTTTAGTTAATTAAGACTTATAAAAACCAAAAAGATCATTTTAGGACTTAAATTGATAATTTAGGGTTTTTAGGCTTTAATTTGGAAGAGCCTAGTAGTGCAGACCCACTACTCATTCTGAGTTATCTCTTCCAGATGTATAAAGTGCTTCTCTACATTGATAAACGATCTTTAAAGAGAAGAGTAGTGGCAAGTACCACTACTCATGGTCGGATCTTCTCTCAATATGATTCGTATATCTTTGATCTTTCGAATGACAGTTTTCCTCCTGCCGATAGTCAAGTGATTTTTTATCATGAGGATTTCGCTCGATGGACCTTGCTCACATCATAACTCCACCCGGAGTAGATCGTTTCTTTCTTCTGCTTTAAGATTGAGCCCGAGCTGGGCAATCTTACAATGGATGTGGTGGAAGATATTTACCCAACAAGAGAACCAAGAGTTCATGTGCATAATGTTTTGCCCACTGCCTTGAATTAGATTTCATACCTTCTAAGTGAAATCCATTTTCCGCTTATTGGTTTTATGGATCTTTCTCCCAATTTCTTTCATTCCCCTTATACCCACCTTATCTTCTCTCCTGTGGGGATGAGACACCATATTTGATCCCAGGATTTTCAAAAGTATCAATTTTTCTAGGCCGGAATGTAACACATCGGAGTGGAAACTTTCAGTGAAATTCATACTTATCGTAGTCACTTGAAGAGAAGTCCCGATGATAATTTTAATTTCCACTTGTATCCTCAAGGATCCAAAATCCTTGTGATGGGTCAAGCTACGCGACCCTAAACAAGCGCTCGAGGGAGGCACCCCATGCTAATCATAGTTTTCGTAGTAGTATTTAGTATGTAGTGTTTTTAAATAAGTGTTTTGTGTAGTTGTGTAAAATAGCTCATCTTTCCATATCCCGTTGTTTTCCATGTTGTTGTTATTGTTTATGTCCAGGATTTGCCGTATTGTGAAGACTCTCAGTTTTTGGTCATTCATCAAGAGATTCACATCCTCACTATTCATATGGGTAATCCGATATCCAAATCTTATCGACTATCTTTAACTTATGGCAAACCTCATAAAGTCCTTAGGATTAATGATAATGCCCCTTCAAAACATCCGAGGACGATGTATAGTTCTAGTTTGGGGGGGTGTATCGTTCGATTTGAATTGTTTTCCTTGTAGCATTATTACCACGTAAACCCGTTTTTACCACCAAAATACAAAAAAAAATGAAAAAATTGAAAATTTTTCAAAAATATAATAAGTGTTTTAGTCCACCGTTTTGCTTTTCATTTTGGTTAAGAAAAGAATAGATTTTTTGACTTGATCGGTCTCCGTGTTGAGCCCTAGCTAGTTCCTTTAACCAAGCTTCACGAATTCATAGCTTTGAATTTTAATAATGTGAAAAACGAGAAATGGATAGAGTTAAATATCAGTTAATGTGCTAAGCAAGATCTTCTAAAAACTTATACGACGTACTTGTGTTTTCCCTCCCCGTGAATTTCTAATCCCACCTAATCATAAGTACACATTTAAATTTCGAACTAATCAATCGATGTTTTCAGAAAAAGCCTTCAAATTTGTACTTGAGTTTTAAAATAAAGCGAGATTTTGTAGTGATTTAAAAGATAAATGCCAAAGAAGCATGAATGAAAGTGAATGCAAAATGCATGAATTATTGAAATTTTGGCCAATGAAGCATGCAGTTGATATTATGGAGCAAGTAAAGATGTGTCGTGATATCCCACCCCGCTAGCAACGAGGTGGGGGTTCAAACTAAGACGTCTTTGCTTCTAGGGATTTGGTGTGTCGTGATATCTCACTTAGAAGAAAGGTCTAGGTGAGGGTTCAAACTAAGACACTAATCCTTAGCCATATTAGGAAGAAGGTGTTGATGTGATTTCCCACTACGCTAGCAACGGGTGGTTTTCAAACTAAAACAACCCACCGGTCGTTGGTTGTGATAATCCTGCAATATCCGATAACCACGAGGTAGAGGGGTTTCAAACAAATGCAACGCATTCTTAAGCTAATAAAGAACTTATGAATAATGAAGTTTAAAATTTTGCTAAAAAGTTCAAAGTTTTTAAATATCTCGAAATCAAGTTACGAAGTCTTAATAAGTTGTTGCTTTGAGTCATGATTCATCTTGAATTATGACTATGAAAATAAGTTGGTCTATGTTAAAATTAAAATGAGTACAAACACATTCAATCGTTATTATCCATGTTGGGGAGTTTTTGAAAATTCCACAGTCATAAGTATGAGGGGCTTAACATTATAAACTTATATCGACAGATGATCTTGTGTTAAATTGCTTATCTTGGAAAATATTGTGAAAAATCGAGGACGATGAATTTATCCGTCAGGACCAGGTCCCCGTAGATCACTCTACGGGCGCTTCTCATTCTATGACCCAGTTAATAAAATAAAAGAAAGTACAAACTTGTTAAAAAAGAGAAAATCCAAAAATATAGAGTTGAAGTTTAGTGTAAATAAAGAAAAATGGTGAAAACGGGGCTTACGTGTTTTTACTTCATAACATTGCTGAGGACACACAATACTCTTAGGTTTGGGGGGATTTGATAATGCTTAATATACGTCATATCTTTGTTACCTCTAAAAACGAGCTTAAATGACCAAAAACAGACAAAAACTGCCAAATATATGTTTGTTTTGCATTTGTATTGTGCAGGAAGTGGATATCATCAAAAAGACAGAAAACCAAGGCAAAATGACAAAACTGAGCATGGAATGGAAAAGACTGTGCAAAATCAAGGCCAAAGTCCAAAAATGCCAAAGTCAGAGTCAATACTGAAGAATCAGCAGTCAAACCGGAGCCGGAACTGAAGAATACTATTGAATGCAATCTTAACCCATCTGAAGGGACCGGTAAAGAGCCAATAGTAATGAATTATGAAGACTGTGAAGACCAAATGGGCCCTCAATCAATTTACAACAGCCCATTTGTGTGCAATTGACAAAGACTGTGAAGACTTTGAAGGCCCAATCCTAGCCCAGTTACAGCCAATCTCAGCCATTGTACACACAAAACCCACTCCATAACCTTATTGGGCTTGAAAAAGCCCAATAACCAAACCCACACCTTATTGGGCCTTAAAAAGCCCAATAACATAAGCCTAAACCTTATTGGGCCCAAACCCAAACCCAGTGGGCCCAATACAAGCCCAAGCCCAACAAAAGCCCATTAATCCTTTTTATAAACCTTAGGGACTAAAATTGTCATTTTTAAAATAGGTTTTATAAAAGAAAAAAGGTTTAAACAAACACAAGGGCTGAAATTGCAATTTTCCAAAACTCTTTTTATTTCTTTTTAGTAATAAACAGCAGGGGCTGAAATTGCAATTAACCAAAACTTTCTTAAATTCTTTAGTTATAAAACGCAGGGACCATTGCTGACATTTTCCTAAACCTATTTATAACTAAAACTTAGGCTTAAAAGAAAGTGAAAAGAAAGAAAGTTGAGGGGCCATTGTTGCATCTTTTTCCTTCTCCCCTTTTAAAACCTGTAACAACCCTGTACCTCACTCCTTTCCCCATCCCCGCCAACCTTATACCACCCTCACACCTACGGTTTACCAGCCTTCACCCCATCCACTCCATATTACCATCCCCATTTAAATGGTATGCTCCCAAAACCCACTCAACCTAGTCCCTTATAAACCCTCCACGCTGTAAAATCTCCCAGCCCAACATATATCCATGCTGTGATTGTATATAAGTAGCAAAAAAGCCAATCCAGGGCTAGGATTGTTTGGGGAACACTGCACTATGCAGCTCACAAAGAAACACACCAAAGCCAATTAAAGACTCAGGTACTTCTAAAAAAGAAAGGCCGAAGCCGAAGTCACCACACACCATTTTTTTTAACCTCCTTGTTTTTTTAGTTTAAAATGTGTTAATTAAGTCTTTTCTTAGCAATGTATTGAATTCAGTTCAATTTTAAAATTTATATGTAATTTTCATGGTTTTTAATAAAAAAGTTAAGAGTTTTTCTTAATATTGCTACTAGATGGAATTAAAGGTCCCATATAAGTTTCTTAATGCTATTTATCTTCTGTAAGAGTGTGTTAAAGTGTAAACACTACTAGTAAAACACCTTTCAAGTTTCTCAGCCTTCAAAAAATCAGTTAAAAAGTTTTTTATAAAATTAAGGGGGTGTTTGGTTTAGTCTCAAAATGGGTCAAAAAGGGAAAAAGCATGGGTCAAGCACACTCAGCCAACTTTGGCTGAGTGTGTAGGGTTAATTAAGCCATTAAAATTACCACCTTTAGTTTTAAAATAAGTTTTTAAGTCCTTTGTGGTTTCTGTCAAAATTTGAATAAGTAAAAATGAGCTTAAAGTGCTCAAGCTGCTTAAGCAGCTTAAGCACCTAGTTGTGTGATTGTTGTGGTTGTTTCTAGCCAGTTTACTCAACACCATTGTTCTGTCCCTTTGGCTTGACCAAGTATAAAGTCAAAGTTGGCTTTGCAATCTTTTTAAGAACCCTCAAGTTTAAGCCCATTTATCAGCAGCTTTTTCTTAACCTTAGAAACCCAAGTTTTGAAAATAAGCTCATTTGCCTCCCCTCTTTATCTGTTTGTGCTTTGTTGTGGCTAAAAAGTTCATTTGTGCTTATTTCAATAAGCTCAAAAAGCCCCTTTGTTCACTGCCTTAATTCCCCTGGTGCTAGACTCCAAATTCAGCCCCTTGTATCTAGCTTATTTTGTATTAAGTCCTGAGTTATTTTAGCTTTTAGTTATAGCTTATTAGTTGTTCTTTAAGTCCCCAAAAGCTTATAGCTTATCTAGCTTATTTAGTTAGCTTATTTAGGCCTTAAAGTCACCTTTTTTCTGTTTTCCTTTTAAAACTGTTAGATTTAGCTTATTTTCTCCCCAGCTTATTTTAGGGCTTATTCTAGAATACTTTAGCTTATTTAGGACTCCCCTATCCTTATTAACTGTCCCCCATAGTTTTCTAGCTTATTTGTTGGCTTAAACCCCAAAAAGAAAGAAAAATAAGCTAAAAAGCTTATTTAGCTTTTGCAGCCTCAAAAGCTTAAATTTCTGGCTTATTTAGTGAGTTTTAGACAAAGTGCTTATTAGGAAAAATGTTCCCCTTAAGCCCCTTAATAACAAGTTTGCTTTTTTGACTTTTGGCTAATAAGCCACTTGGACCCTCTTTGCACATCGGGGTCCACCTCAGGGATCATTTGTGTAATTTCCTCTTTTATAGTTAGCATTGTTAGTCCCTGTGGTTAGTTAGCCTGTTACCCCGTTAGTCCTTGTGTCCTTTTCACTGTTAGTCCCTTAGTTAACAACAGTTAGTTTATTTAATTTAATTAATTAAATTAGGTTTAATTTTAATTAGTTTAATTACTTTAATTATAAACAGTAAAATT
>BQNB010056936.1:0-38443 GCA_026074375.1 Tanacetum coccineum
GCTGAGGTGATCAACTCATTGTTTGGGAAAACTAATTTGTATGGACCTTGATTTGACAACAGATACATTTATCAAAATCCGATATTTAATGACTTATGCAACTAAATTAAGAATGATTCGCCCAAATTGGTGACGTATATTGGAATACAAAATCTTATTAAGCTATAAGGACAATGTGTTGGACTTTAAGGGGGGAAATTAGTCATTGGATAGTTTCATAATTTAGCTACTCACTCCTCCATGCTTTTATATATATATTGGTACTCGCATAGTATTTTTTTAGGAATTCTGTTGGAAGTACCACACGTCCCCCTGATACAAGTCTTATGCGAATGCAGTAAAGTTAGTAGGATAGGGAGGTTCAACAAACTATGTTGCAACTACTTAATCAATTGGATCGTTTTAGTAGTGATCAGCGTACTATGGTACTTCCTCTGGTCTAGGTTAACCTATTTAGCTAAGGTAACATTTTCAACCATGTTATGAATAGGTCAGTTTGGGATATGCCTTAATTTTTTAAAAGATTAAATCAGTAATATTGATATTGAAACATCAAAAACCTCATAATTTTGGTACCTTTACTTTATAGCTTAGTTATTAAAAAGAAATCGCAGTTTTTATGCCGCTTAGGATACGATTAGCATGAATTTGGGTGTACGTTTGTTCTTTTTTACATTCTTTTTTGTATCATAATGTTTTCTTATATTTATTTATGTACCTGTGTCGCAGGTCAAGGAAAAGAGGGCAGGAGTTAACATAATAAAGTTGATGTATGTACGGATGGCTTGTGAGTTTTTGAGAGACCATCGTGCAGACTTGAGGAGTGTATACCATAATTTCTTTTCTGGTATTCGACTTTTGCATCATGGGCAGGGGTGCCATCCTGACATCTATATGTGGTATTCGACTCTTTTAAAAATGTTGTAGGTGGGCACGAATACGTTTTAAAACCATACAGTTCGGTCACCACATTCTACATGTGGGCATATGTTTGTATATTTACTATGTATTATGTTTTTTAGATTGACGCTACTGGTACGAAGCAGATCAAAAAAATACAAAAGGACTGATTGGCAGCAATTATTATTTGATCCAAAGAAAATGTGAGACGCAATAAATTGTTTTTATGTTAGTGTATTTTCTATAGCGTGTTCTGCAGTGGGTACCAGGTCTGTGTGGTTTAGTACTCTGCTTCAAGGTTCTATGCTATATATTATTTGTGATGGGTCTGGTACAATGAGATATTGATTGTTAGTATTTGTATGTTTTGTCATGTAATATAATGTGCTGACATTTTTGTGTCCCTCTTATAAGGTCAAATCCCACCTATGATTCTCATACCTCATGGTCTGGTGGGGATTTTGTCCTTATGAGTTGGTCTTTAAGTGTGTTTGGCATACTATATTAATTTGTGTCATGGGAAAATTTCCCTTTGTTTATTTGTAATTTTCGTGTATGTCAGCCCCAAGTTTAGGGTCTTCTCTTTGTTTTTGTTGTAACATTTCGTGTATGTCAGCCCATTTGGGGTTTTGTTTGGGTCCAACCTTTATAATAGTCTCATTTATAAAGGTTGGATGCCTTTTATCCGTAATGTTTTTTGTTTCGTTAATATATTACTACCTTTCTAAAATTGAACATTGTATTTTGAAAACTAAGGTGTGTTTGGATGGGAATAAGGGAACCGAATGATTAATGCTTACGGGCTGAATGATTAATACGTATAAAGACATATATCTTTAGATGAAAAGGATAGCTACTGGTGGCGACTCTTTTGTAATCTCGGGTCATCCCACAAAAGAGATGCTAAGCTGGCACGTGAGTGCTTATCCTTTTATTGTTGTGGTAATGAGTACAATTAGATGTAACGACTAGCTTACTTTTCCTTTTTGATGCTTGCACTGCAAATACACTTTGAGAGGCCTTCTACCTTTAAAGCTAATTTTATTGGATTTTTCAGTTTGTTTCATTAGATATTTCAACATAATCCTCATCAAGCAGGTCACTTGCTATGTTACATGATACTATTTTAAGGTATGGTTACTAAAATTTGGAAATGCTGCAAGATCTTATTTTTCCCTACATTCAATTTTCCGTGTATTATTTTTAAGAGCTTATTTGATGTACGCTTGCATTTGATCACTAAATTTTGCATTGTTTAGATACTTGACAGAGATAAAGTTCGAGTCTCCTGTGATCGTATACAACTAAAAGCACTTTGTAATGACAGATACTTTATCAAGTTTTATTTCCTCATATCGGATTACATTTCATTTGTTTTTGTTCTTTATTCACTCTGTAAATATTTTTAGATTTTCGTAATTGATTAACCGTTACTTTATATTCCTTAGATACTCACAAGGCAAGCCCGCCCATCGGGCGGGCTTTACAACTAGTATATATATATATATTATATTTATATTATAATAGTATATCATATTTATATATACTATATATATATTATATTTATATATATATGACCTTCTCTTGCGTATATTTTACACTTATTTTATATAAATGTTATTTATATAAATACTAGGACTTTTATCAAGACATTGTGAATGACACGATGGTCTTTAAAACTCTTTCATGATTTTATACAATATCATTTTACATAACATTAAAACATGTCACGATTCGCCGACCCCACTAGTTACCTTACCATTCAACTCCGAGTTTGAACACCCGCCTCACATTGTTGAAACACCTACGCCGTCTTATGACCCTCCATTACTTTAGGAATTATCGCTGTACTTTCTCTTAAATTTCTATTATACTGTGTGGATGATTCTAAATTATCTAATGAAATTTATGTGTTGTGAAAGTTTCGTCAATTTTACTTTAATTTTCCATTTATTCATACAAACCACTCCTTAAAGCATTATAACTTTATAAAATATTTCACTATCACATGATAAACCATATTACTATCATTGGCAAATTATTTCACTAACAATATATAAACTACCTTACAATCATTTTACCATCACCTTCTAAACTATCTCGTTACTGATTCACAAAATAATAAACTACATTGCTTTCATCATATAAACAATTATTTTGCACTATTTTGACGAAAATGAGCATCGCATCATTAGCCCTCAAATATACATAGCCTGATCACCTATGTATAATTCAGGAAGGACCATGCCATGCTGATAGTAGTCACCATAAAAACTTTTGTCAAAAATCAATTTTCTATTTATATTCTTGAAGAGCCAAATTTTTGTGTGTGTACTCATAAAACGTGTTTATTACGGGAAACTGAATTAGTAACCATAGCAACTAAGTAGACCTTTACGCCACCTTACTATATAAAGTCGACATCATCTTAGGCTAAATCCTAAGCCGAAAAGTCGAGACGCATCACTAGTCGCCCTAGGATAATTTGCCATCAAATTTTCTCGCCATTAAGGAATTACTAAATCACCCATTCAACGTTGACACAATGCCATAGAACTTAGCATTGGTAATGCCATCATAGGTATAAAATCCGTTATCACCCTGTAAGGAGAATGTTCTAACTAACGCTTTAAGCCGAAAGGAATGGATAAGACCACTAGGATTCAAACTTTAGTCATCACAATAAATTTGAAACTTGAACGTTTAAGCTGAGGCAATTAAGGAAGGATGAAAAATCTTACGTGGTATATACAAGGATTTGAAACCCGTCCCAATGAGACTCTATATTAAGAAAACAAAATTTGTTACCACGTTTTTGGAGGATTAAAAATAAGTAATGTCCCAAACCAAACAACCCAAAGTTTAAAAAACCCCCGCCCACCTCTTCACCAACACCATTCCGGAAGGCAACTCAAACTGAATTTCAAGATGAAATTCTTTTAACACGAGGAGACTGTAACAATTTGTATTTTCACGTCATTTTACGTCAATAAATATTCAACTATTTATTTTAAACTTTTACGCGTTTACTTTTTTTCGATCGTTTAGTTCAATCGCTTAAACTAAAAATTAACATTCAACGTAAAGGGACATCAAACAAGTAAAAGTTTACGTCAAGAAAATGTTATACAATTATTACGAGGATAATTTATAACTTTTCATATTTTATTTTTATTGGTTACGTAAAACGTCTACGTTTCGCAATAAAATACATTTAAGCATACACGGAAGCACCAATACCTATCTATACTCAAACAAATACCCACTATTATACTCAATATCCAAAATTTTAATCATTCTTATACCATTTAACCCTTATGGCCGGTTTTACATACAAACATACACAAATAAATTATAAACTCTCCACTAGTATCACATCATCTAGTTAATAAACCAACATGTACAACCTAAAAACCCACTTCTCCATAAATTGTCTAATCTCTTGTCCTCTCCTTGTACCCAAACCGTACCCTCCTCCTAGGGAGGAGGAGAGCTCTTACACATCTTGTACCTTAAACCACCATCTAGTCTATGGTTTTGTATTAGTAGTTTTCAAGATATTTAGTGTATAAATAGGTGATTAATTCTAGTCTTTCATACACACACATCAACTAGCAAAATCAAATACCACCTCTTGTTTCCTATCAAAAGCTCACGGCTCAAAATACCCAATTAGGGTTTCCATAGTTTTAATTTTAGCAAGATTATAAGCATACAAGTGTTCTTAGATATAATATATAAGGTGTATCAAGGTGATTTGAAAGCTTGGGTATTAATAAAACAAGGGTTTGTTCAAGCAAGAAGTTAGGGTTTTCAAGATATAATTAGGGTTTCTTGATAAGTATTTAGGGTTAAATACTTGGGTTTGATTTGTGTATCATCTTCATCCACTCTCCTAAGGTCTAACATAAATCCTAATCTTTTCAAATTATTCATTTTCATATTTTATATACATGCTATATTATTAATCACCATCTAGGGTTTATTTTATGAGTTTATAAAATAAAATAAACATGTACATAATTCGAATACATATTTTTCTATGATAAAATGACGTTTAAAAGGTGTTAGAACACAAGAACATACTTTATATAAGTGTTGGTTAATTTATAGATTTAGTTTATAAATTAATTGTTGAAAGTTTAATTATAAAGTTTATACACAAATAGTTATGAGGACATTGTATTTGGACAAGAATGATGGACATAAACTTGAGGATCCAAAATATGTAAGACATGTGGTATTAATTAATTTAGAGGACTTGTACAAATTTAATCAAGTAATAATTTATAAAACTAGTTTATAAACTATACATATACATACGAACTATTTTAATTATTCTGTTAACATACGAATTTTTATAAATTATAAACCCTACTATTTTAAATAGTACATGTTATGAGGATTCCAAACATATAAGAAACTCAAAAAACGAAAGCATAACAGAAGAAAGTTTTGAAATTTTTTACGAGATCGGCGATAAATATAAAAATATATAAAAGTGTTTTTATAAAAATAGTTTTATAAAAACTGGTACTGTTTCGGAACTGATAAAAATATATAAATATTTTATTATGATAGATCATCTCAATAGAAAACCGTGCGTATAAAGAAGGAGTTATGAGTTTTGCAAGATTTAAAGTTATAAAAATGATTTTATAAACTGTTTTGAATTTACTGTTCCGACACAAATTTTTATAAAATATTGTGGTATTGGTAAATTTGAAAGTACTTTTATCTCGTCACGGTCACGAAACAATAAATGAACAAGCAAACAGAGTTAAAACCGTGTGAACAAGTACGGTTTTTAAAGATTTCGGATAAATAAAAATTACAAAAAACTAATTAATTTTTATAAAACTACGATAAAGCTGTTAACAATTTAAAATATGATTTACGAATGTTTTCGGGTCCGTTTGGGCTATAAAAGCATTAAGAAATAATGTAGGTTGTATTAAATACTATAATATAATTTTTAACTTTGTAAATATTATTTTATAAAACAATTAAACTATTTTTATAATATCATTATATAAACCTTAAAAATACTAAAATAAGTATTATTAACAAATAATCAATTGTTGAACAACAATAATATTTTCTTTACGGATACCAATACTTAAATATTTATTTAACAAGTACGATTTAAATATGATTTTGACATTTATAAATTAACAGAAACTAATAGGTGGTGATATAACTTTATAAAATTATATGTTGTATTTATATTAAGTACATTATATATACTTATACGACCTATAATTAATTAGGTTGCATTCTAGATCATTTGTGACGATTACTTTGTTGATTTTGCGATAATCACTACTTTCACTAGAGAGAGTTATAGTCCCCCTCTTTACACATTGTATTTTACATTACTTTAACAAAACATGGGAGAAACATTACCGTTTACAACTTGTTTAACATATTTCCATTTACAGTCTTTTAATACTCTTTACAAAATCGTTTTGACATACTCACATACATGCTCACATTTAGTTGTGGACACAAGTACTTAAACGTTTACAAATACATTGCTTGCTATTTACATGATCTATAATTTAAACATTTTTGTATTTGCCTAAGTAACCGGTAACACCATATATCTTTAGGGAAGAGGCACCCAGTAGGTCTTGGAAAGATGGCACCCAAATGTCTTTGGAAGAGCACCCAATAGTCATTGCGGGAATAGCACCCCATATTCCTTTGAATAGGCACCCAATAATCTACTGTGGCCTGAATAAAGAGTGCATACTCCTACACTCTGAGCCTCAGTTTCATGAACTTAGAGTAATCGTAATCACTCATTGGTTGCATACTAGGCAATACATACTTGAAACATTTTGTGATATTGTGCGCATTACAATTATCATACTCTTTGAAACATTGCGGTCCAACATTCATACTTACATTTTTGTGACTATTATAAGGATTGAAATGGTCATACACACTTTACAAATCTTTGATTCCAACATTTATACTTATAAAAACCTATGAACTCACCAACTTTATGTTGACACTTTTAAGCATGTTTTTTCAGGTGAAATAGATGATTGGCTAAACTGATGTGCATTGGAGTCTAGACTATACAATATTACTTTTCAAACGACACATTAAGAGTTCGTTCTCCCCATCAAGTCTAGTGCATTGGTAATGAAGAACGCTCCCTCCAATAATAAATGTAATTCCCGACTCTATTCCTAGCTAGCACCTAATTTTTTGGGGGTGTTACATAGGACTCATATATCAGTTTAGTAGACTCGAATACCTTTCCGTGTACATAAAAACCGATTCGTGACTACTTACAGGTTAAGTAAAGTCAGGATAATATCTAAAAATCCATCAGCCTATGTTTTTAGGCTTGTAAATATTGAAACCATGTCATAAATTAGCCCAATTATTTTATAAACTTTTAAATGCCAAGTACAATGTTATAATCAACATAAAAACTTTATAAAAATTCATTTCAATACATACGCGTAATCTTTATAAACCAAAGATGCAATGTTATTTTTAGGTTGCTTTTAGAAGTTCGCGGCTTTCTGTTATATTATATCTTTTCGTTTGTTATCGTTTAGCTCAAAGGTGAGTTCATGGTCCCTCTTTTTAAATGTTTTATATGTTTTTGGGGTGAAATGCATGATTATTACTGTTTTTTGAACTATTTAGACTATTTATGAACTTGATAAATGCTTTTGGGTATTCTTGAACCTCCATTTTACTACTTTCTATTTTAGGGAATATTGCATACTACGAATTGACTTTAAATCTAGCGTTTGCTATGTTATGACTTTGCATACTATTTTACATATGTATGACTTTACTAAATTGAGACTTCGCGTATTATCTTATGATATACGTATGATTTGCAAAAATGTTAAACTTCGCATGTTATATTTCTAATATGTAAGGCTTGGTTAGTATTTGACTTCGCGTATTATATTTGTAATACGTATGATTTTTATTAAAATGAGACTTCTTGTACTCTATATGAATACGTAAGATGCATAGACGCATTAGTGTGGATTGTGAGGGACAACCGTTTGTATCATATGGCTATACTATTACGTACCACCTCACATTGCTATCCCCTCATTATGTCCTGGTCATGACCCAATTATACATATTATGTTGGCATCCACATTCTACGTGTAAATATTATGG
Organism: Tanacetum coccineum; assembly: GCA_026074375.1. NCBI lineage: Eukaryota > Viridiplantae > Streptophyta > Magnoliopsida > Asterales > Asteraceae > Tanacetum > Tanacetum coccineum. The sequence goes on from BQNB010056936.1 coordinate 8,065, forward strand.
AAAGTGCTATTAGAGGGTCCGGTACCAACCACTCGTTCCACCTTGTTAGGAAATTGCAGTAATATTTTATAAATATAGGCATTATGTGAATGGAAACTATATATATCAAGGTCTTTTGACATTAATATAACCAATTAGCGTTTGACTTTAGACTTTCTATTTTCAACATATCTTTATTATCATGAAGTGTAATATGAATTTATATTTACAAGTCTTTATGGGCGAGGACCATGATTAAAACACCCCCAATTTTTACATATAGTATAAGCGGAAGCTAATCTGGGGTATTATTTCATAGTACAACAGTCATAATCATAGAAAACGACTCGAAAGAGACATTTTTAAAAGATAAGTTATCATTCATTATTTCATCAGAGTTTTTACAGAAAGTAAGGTCCCAAAATCTAGAAACGTAAAGTTTGAATGATAACAGTTTAGCCATCTTCAAGTCCGTGCCACTCCGTGCCATAAGTTGCTCAATTACCTGAGATAAACATGCTAAAAAGTCAACACAAAGGTTAAGTGAAATTCACAGGTTTAAGTAAAGTAGTTTGAATGCAAGTTCAATAGTGGGTTACGTTGTTATACACCCATAGTTTGTAATAATTGCATGCATGTACACCTATCATAGAAAACAATATTATTGCTCTAAGCTCATGACACCGAGGCCTTGGGATAATCAATAATCACAAGTAGTTGCCCCAACGGGTGCCATTACCAAACACCTGCATAGTTATTCAAATGAAGTGCTTATTGTTTTATCGAAGAGTATAAGTAACACCTAAACAGGGATCCCAGTCCCAAATCAAGATCTTTTTACAACATTCCGCACTTCACACTCGAAGAGAAATTAACGGTTCATGATAAAGGTCCTAATGGCAAAAGTAGGTACTTTAACAATAATAATCAGGAATAACAAAAGTACAGAAAAATACTTGCATTCATGGTTTATAGCATGTATCCCCCTCGCGGGTTTATAAAATATTTAAAAGATTGAAATGCGAGGCTATGAACTCACCTTAACAGTACAGGGAAATCTGATTGATGGCAAAAGTATATGAAATGAAAGTAATGGCTTCGTCACACAACCTGGGTAATATGTTCCAAAGTCTAGTTTTTGATTGATTATGTTTTCAAACTCATAAAAGTTTAAACTATACTTTGATTAATTAATTTATGGAGTATTGTATCACTGTTCGGGCTATCATAATCCAGAGGCACAGCAGAATCGTTTGAGGAAGCCAGGGAGACTTTAAAATCGAAACCCAGCCAACACGTCAAGACTAAATACACAAATGGAACCCCTCACATGAAACTCCCTAGTGTCGTGATACGATAAGATTATAAGTTTTTTGAAAAGCTAGTTGATGATAAATTATGTTAAAATAAGTAACAAAATTGATTTGAAAACGTCGATCGTGATTAATAAACTACAAATGTATTCGGGTTTTGATAAAATTGAGTTTTATATATTATATAAATTAAATATATTTATATAAAAATATAATATTTCATATTTTAAGAATATCAAATTGGCAATAATTACCCTTGATTTATAATTAATTACAAAAGTAATCCTTTATATATAAAGTATATATAAATTAATCCCTTAACTTTAAAACATGGCAAAAATAGCCCTTGGAGTTATAACTTTAATATAATTACAGAAATGGCCCTTGTAGTTAATAATTTCAAAAAGTTACAATATATACCCCTTGCATGAAAATAATTTACAAAATAAGTCTCCAAATTACAGGCAGCTTAATTTTGGTGTTCTAAAAGAGATATGCAAGTTATACTTATCATAATAACTAAAGATAAGTTAGGAATAAAAGCTAGTATGAGCTTATCGCTAATTTAAAAAGTTTACGAGTTTTTAAAAACATAAAACACTTCGATTTGTTTATACAAATAATCCAATGGGGTTAAAGCTTTTAAGGCTTGAATAAAATGTTATTAGAAATGACCAATAAGCTTAGTAGAATAGCTTAAAACACATTATAATATAGCTATAGATTTCAAGAAACGGTTATTAGGGTTTAATAGGGCTCGTTTATGGTTTTAGAAATTAAAAAACATGAGTTGAGACCGTCAAGCTTTTAACATGGGTGCAAACATGATTAATAAAACTACATATAAAGTTTCAAAATAGAAAAATAGCTATAAAGAATAAGGAATTTGAGCTTACAGTTTTGGAAAATGGTCGAATGGGGTTTATTTGACTACGCCTAGAATTTGACTATAAAACCTTCGTTGCTTTGATTTATGCTTCGACTTCTGCACTTGGTACTTCTCTTCTTCCGTTTTGGCTGCTTAGAACTCCATTAATATGTTTATGTTTGAGTTTGAGGTATGAGATTGAATGGTGAAGGGTGTGTCCAATTTATAGTGCAAAAACACCTTGGAGGCTAAGTTTGGAGGAGTAAGGACCACCCAAAAAAAAGGGTGGGGGTATAAGGTAACTAAGAGTAGCTAGGGATAACAAATAATAGCTATGATGTGAGTATGCAAGGCTTGAAGCTAGCATGAAGATGTGGGAGGCTCTTGTTTAGCCGCGGCATAAAAGGGAGAACAAGGAGGTGATGAGGCTTCTTGGTGGCCAAGGAATGTGATTGAGGAGCTTGTAAGTAGCTTGGAGACATAGTAGCTTAGTCATAAAGGTGCTAGGTTAGGGTTTGAGTTTAAAATAGGTAAAAAGGAAATAAAATAGGTCGCGTTCGAAATCTAGTTTCGGTTAAAGGTTTTTTTAATATCGTGTACAAGTGAAATAAATAAGTGGAAATGTATGGTTTAAAATGTCATGCATTAGAATTTTGTACTTTGTGCTTAAGGTGATTGTATGAAAATACCTTAGGAAAAATGGTGGGAAAAATGCTTATTTTAACTTCGTGCATGTACATACTCGGACATTTGCGCATTAAAAGACTTGTTCTCATTGATTTAGAGTGAAATTAAAATTTGAAATTTATGCATAGATTACTTGTACATATGAACTTGTTTGCTTGTACATTGATTTTTAGAATGTATTACATACTAAAAATTAGGGTTTAGGCCATAAACGTTAAACAAGATAACGTTTCATGTTGAAAATATGCTGATTATGTAAAATAGAAACATAACATGATAAAAATGGATACTAGATTAATTAACTTGACGAAGTAGATGAAGGTTCTTATATAAACCATACGATAGAGTTTGCATAGGTGGTTGTGAGTGCTCGTTTATACTTATAGTTATGGCAAGTTACGTTGCATAATGGAAAAAAGGTTAAAAATTTCTCCCTGTAATAAAGGTGGTATAAAATAAAGATGTTACATTGCATCTAATTTAATAGATGGATATTACATTGCATCTAATTTAATAGATGGATAATTACATTGATGAAAATTACGAGTTGTTATAGTCCCCCATCCTTACAGAAATCTCGTCCCGATATTTAATTGGACTTGGAAGTGATATTGGAAAATAGATGAGGATATTTGGCCTAATGTACATCTTCGCGTTTCCCACGTAAACTTCTAGTCCTCTGTGTAAGTTCCATCGGTACTTGACTATAGGAATACGACTTTTTCTTAGTTGCTTGACTTCTCTATCCATAACTTCCACTTGTTCTTCCATAAAGTTGAGTTTGTCATTGAGCCGAAGCTCTTTTATTGGAATGACAAGCGATTCGTAAGATAAGCATTTCTTTAAGATATGATAACCCCAGAAAGTGTATGTGCATTCCTGAGCTATTCAGGAAGCTCTGTTTTGTAACCCACTGGACCGAACACTTTTTAAGAATCTAAATGGTCCAATATACTATGGATTAAGCTTTCCTCGCTTTCCAAAACGAATGACACCTTTTCGAGGTGACACTTTTAACATAACACGATCTCTAACTTGAAATTCAAAAGGCTTTCGTCTGACATTGGCGTAACTTCTTTTCCGATCTCTGGCTTCTTGCAAGCGTTATCGAATTTGCACTATCTTTTTAGTAGTTTCATGAATTATTTCTGGTCCCGTGAGTTGAACATCTCCAACTTCGGCCTAACAAACAGTTGATGCTGCACTGATCGATCCATAAAGATTGCCTCAAATGTAGTTTGCCTTGATAGTGGCAAGGAAACCTTTATTGAATTGAGAATTCTACCAATAGGGCTTTTTGACATAGGGATCCTGGTTGAAATAGTAAGCCCGGATGGCTTGGTTTTGACATTCTGCTAACATCTAGAACATGTTAAAAAACATTTTCGCAACAAATTCAGCAATTGATTGCCTTCAAGTTAGTCCAACAATAAGATTTCTTTTAGATCTTCGGTTACATTTGTCAGAACCTGGGTGAATGAATACTTCGTAATAATTGTCTCAAACATAAACAAGTCTCTCATTTACCAAGAGTGGTAACCAGCGTTCTGTTGCTTAATACAACGAGTTCCATCAGGAAGTATTTCACATGCTATTATTTCATTCTCGAAGTTTTTCAGGCCTTGATGATTTCTTCTTTGAGTGCTTCGGTTTGAGCTTTAAGAATTTGTGAGGGTAAGATATTGGATGAATGGTCATAACTCCTGAGTCTAACTCGGAGTGGTTTGATTCGTCCTTCTGGCTTAAGGATCTGCTACAGAACATTTTTCCTTTCCAAGAGTGTAAGCAATTTCACAATCGTAAAACTGCCACAGAGCAATCTAGCCATCGGCATTTGCGCTCATGGTTTAATTTCCTTTCTGAGAAGAATATGTTGACTGGCTTTTAATGACCGTGAACACTGTACGACTTTGTACCGAATAGATATGTCTCCCAAATTTTAAGAGCAAATACTACTGCTCCAAGATGTCGAAGTATCATGGATTAGTTTTCTTCGGTGGAGGCTTGAGATTGTCGTGATCATATGCAATACTTTTCTTTTTGCATTAATGACTGCTCCCTGACCTGTTGAAGAGATGCATCACAGTAAACGAAAAAGTCATCGTTTCCTTCTGGTAATGCTAAGATTGGAGCTTCACACAATTTTTGTTTTAGCAATTGGAAAGCCGTCTCTTGATCTTTTCCCCAGATATAATTCTTGTTTTTCTGGGTTAATTTAGTCAAAGGCTTTGCAATCTTTAAAAAACCTTCGATAAATCTTCAGTAATAGCCGGCGAGTCCTAAGAATTGACGCACTTCTGTGGGTGTAGTGGGAGATGTCCAATTCTTAACAGCTTCAATCTTGGCAGGGTCAACATGAAGTCCTTGACTATCGATGAGATGACCAAGAAATTGCACGATATGAATCCAGAAATCACATTTAGAGAACTTGGCATACAATTTCTCTTTTCGGAGTAATTCCAAGATAATTCTGAGATGATTTGCATGTTCTTCTTCGTTGCGAGAATAAATAAGAATATCATCGATAAACACTATTACGAATTTATCCAGATAGGGTTTACACACACGATTCATGAGATCCATGAATACAGCAGGTGCGTTTGTTAAACCAAATGGCATGACTTGAAATTCATAGTGTCCGTATCTTGTTCTGAAAGCAGTCTTAGGAATATCTTCTTCCCTTACTCTCAGTTGATGATAACCTGATCTTAAGTCGATTTTTGAGTAAACACTTGAACCTTGAAGTTGATCAAATAAGTCATCGATCCTGGGCAATGGATAACGATTCTTTATGGTAAGTTTATTCAACTCTCGGTAATCGATACACATTCTGAAAGATCCGTCTTTCTTTTTAACAAATAAGACAGGAGCTCCCCAAGGTGATGTACTTGGTCGAATGAAACCTCGGTCGGTTAGTTCTTGAAGTTGGTTAGATAGCTCCTGCATTTTTGAAGGAGCTAATCTATAAGGTGTTCGAGCTACAGGTGCTGCTCCGGGGATTAGGTCGATTTGGAATTCTACTTGGCGAACGGGAGGAAGACCAGGTAGATCTTTAGGAAAAACATCTGGAAATTCTTTGACTACGGGAATATCTTCTAGTCTTTTCTCGTCTGATTTCTTCTCCATTACTTTAATCATGAAAACTTGACAACCTCAGGATATATATACCTTTCGGTTTTTATACAGGATATGAGATTTAGTCGATTTTTACTTCGATCACCTCGAATGATTAGAGTTTCACCATTGATAGGAATGTGAACGACTTTCTCGTCACAGAGAATTTTGGCATGATACTTGGATAACCAGTCCATACCAATGACAACGTCGAAACTACCAAGCTTAATTGTCATGAGATCGATTTCAAAAGGTTGATTTAGCAGAGTTAAAGTGCAGCCTTTAATAATAGTGTTTGTGCTTACTAAGTTTCCGTCAGCCATTTTGATATCATAAAAGGTATCTATTGTAATAGACGGAATATTTAGCTTAGAGGCAAGAGATATGGATATAAAGCTTCTATCAGCTCCGGAATCAAACAATACTTTGACTAAATGCTGATTTAATAGAAACATACCCGTAACTACGTTCGGGTCTTGTTGAGCATTCCTATCTTTCAGCATGTAGGCTCTTCCTTGGGCATTGATGTTGGTCTTGCGGCACTGATTTGTATAATGCCCTTTTTCTCCACAGGCATGACATACAACTGTTACTGGTAGTTGATTACTTCCAGTAGCTGGCCTCTTGTTTCGGCAGTTCTTGCTCAAATGGCCCACCTTGTTGCAAATATTACATTTGCCAGTACAAGGTCCGGTGTGATGGAAATTGCATCTCTTGCACAAAGGGAGATCTCCGGCATACCTACTGTTTTCTGATGGAGTAACAGCATAGGCTCTACCAGCTTCTTGCCTTTGGTTTTGTTGTTGACGATTGTTGTAGCGATTGTTGGTGTTACGGTAGTTGTTGTTGCTGCGGGAGCTATTGTTGAAAGTTCTTCTGTCGTCAAACTTTCTTTTGTTGTCACTCGATACTTGCATTGGAGTATGCTTAGTTACTTGATCCATTAGCCTTTGGGCTATGTTGATGGCTTCCTCTAAAGTTTGAGGTTTAGAGGCAGTAACATTTCCTTCAATGCTTCGAGGTAGTCCCCCGATAAAAGCTTCCAAGAGTTTCTCGTTGTTTGGCACCATGTTTGGACATAGAACCGTTAATTCTTGGAATCTTCTAACATAAGGTTTAAGATCATTTCCCTTTACAATCAGATTGTAAAGTTCTTCTTCCATCTTTCTGATCTCAGTTCGGGGACAATACTTGTTCGTCAGAAGCCTTTTTAACTCAGTCCAGGTGATTCGATTAGCTTGCTCTATTCCCATAGGTTGGGCATATGCATTCCACCAGGACAAGGCATCATCAGTTAAAGTACCAGTAGCAAATGTTACTTTATTTTCTTCGACACATCTGCTACGAGAGAATACTGATTCGGTTCGTTCAAACCAGCGAATAAGGCCTACTGCTCCTTCCGTACCATTAAAGTAGAAAGGTTGACAGCTAATGAACTCTTTGTAGTTTCCCATTTTCACTGCAGGAGTTCCAGTAGGATTGGTGTTCCTGTTGGGATTACTAGCACTTGCCATTGTCGCAGCTTGAGCTTCTAGAGCCGCAGTGACACTGTCAGCAACTAGCTTTCTAATGGCAGCTTGAGTCATAGCCGGTGCTTCCGATGTTGATGCTCTTTTTGGAGGCATTCTATCAACAAAAGACAACACGTAATAAGAATGATATCACAAGAGTAATGCTTAAAATGTTTAAAGAGGAATACTCAGTTTTGAACTTTAAGCATATTTAACAATGGAGATATTGAAGTTTTGGATATAGGTTATGAGATGACGACAAATATAATGATGCGTATGACAGATGAATGATGAATGATGAATGAATGATGACGGATGAATGATGAATGATGAGATGCACAAAGCGGTAAAATCAACAAGGTAGATAACGAGATTGCCTTTATATTAAGAATAACTTGCCTTAGTACTATACATAGTCAAGATTTGACAAGTGTTTTTATTTATACCACACATCTCGTGGCTAGGTTAAAGCTAAAAACTGGAATTTAAACTAGAAACTGGATGATCACTCCATACGGTTCTTGAGTTCGATGATGGAATCCATGAGATTTTCTATGTCTGCTTGGTGACGAACATTCATGTCATTGATAACGTCTCCCAATTCATTGATTCTGAAGCGGGCTAGAGAAATCTTATGGTTGCTATTCATTTGTTTCCTCTGGAGTTTGGTGATCTGGGCACGAGCTTGCTGAAGTTCGGCTTCCAAAGCATCAAAATCTTGCTGGATGATTATCCGCCCTTTTCCGAGACCTTCGATGCCGTTTTCGATATGCTCAATACGTTCGATGAGGATGTGCGGAGTCCTTGAGTGCATTCTAACTGTTTAGGATAATCCGGGATTTGTCTTTCATGTCGCTCGATAGTTGACTTTCGAGAGGTTTCGCCAATCTCAAAGGCTTGAGGTTGGGACGGGGTAGAAGAAGATGATTTTGTTGGTGAAAGAAGTCCTTCCGGAAGAAAGAATTCTTGAGGTTTAGGAGGTATGATAATTGGAGGCGGGATTGGTGATTTTTCAGTATAGAAAGCTTGTAAAACTTTCATGTAAGGATCGTCATGAAATAACGAAAGGGTCGGTGAAGCTAGCGGGACAATTCCAAATGAATTGGAAGCACTAGAGTAAGTTTTCCCTGGAGAGGCCGGGACATAATCCGGAGAAGCCGGGGGAACATAGTTTGGGAAATTGGAAGAAAAGGCATCCTCCAAATTGGAAGTAGGATGGCGAGGTGAAGTCATCGTTCTGCTTAACAACCCTTTGCAGGTAAATAACATAAGTTATTTATTTAGTAATATAATAGTTATGTAACTTTACATACCATTCCGGGAGATATAGCGGCACGAAGGACTTTCTTGGATGGAAAAAGAAAAGTAGTTATAGTTAAGGTTTTAACCTTGTTCTCTATAATGTTGGCTCTTGATACCAAATCTGTAACACCCCCATTTTTACATATAGCAGCGGAAGCTAATCTGGGGTATTACTTCAAGGTACAACAGTCATAATCATAGAAAACTATATCAAAAAAGGAGTCATTTTGAAATAGTTATCATTCATTATTTCTTCAGAGTTTTTACAAACGAGAGGTTCTCAAAATCTATACAATAAAGTTTGAATGATAACGGTTTTTCCATCTTCATGTCCTCGCCACTCTGTGCCATTAGTTACCTGAGATAAAACATGCTAAAAAAATCAACACAAATGTTAAGTGAAATCCATAGGTTTAAATAATATAACTTGAATGCAAGTACGATATTGGGCTACGTTGATATACACCCGTTATTGAAAACATATTTATTATTGCCATTAACTCCTGAATCTGAAGCCTTAGGGTTTGGTGATACGTTATAGCCCCTGTGGGTACCTTTGCCAAAATACCCGCGTGATTTCTAATAATGTGCAATTGGTTACACGTAACTGGGTACACCAATGGGGAGTCCAGCACAAATAGATCTATTCACACCATTCGCGCTTACTACGGAGAGTAATTAACGGTTCATGATTATGGGGACTTAAAGGCAAAGCAGTTACTTAGGCAATAATAAATTGAAATAGCATACAGAAATAATTGCATTCATGTTTATAGTATGTATCTCCCTCGCGGGTTTATAAAAAGATTGAAATGCGAGGCTATGAAATCACCTGAACGGTTATAGGGAAATTGATTGCAAAGGTATATGGAATGAAAGTAACGGCTTCGTCACGGGCAACCTGGGGTAATATATGTCAAGTCTTAGTTTGGTTGAATACGTAAGATTTTACATCGATGTCGGGTTTGATATAAAAATTATCATAACACCGTTCGGGCCATCATAATTCAGAAGTCATTCAGTAAACGTTTAAGGAGCTAGGGCACTTTAAATAGTTAATCCCAACAACTCAGTCAGAACGCAATACCAGATGAAACTTCTTTAAAATGAAGTCCCTTGTATTGTGGTATGATATGGAATTCTGCGGAATTGAATTTTGAAAGCACATCGATGTTGATTTGATATAATTGTTTATAACATAAAGAAGTGTTAAGCATTTTATTCAATATCTGGAATTGTTAAGCACGTCAGCATTAATTAAAGGTTATGTCTTGTAATGTTTTGAATGTGTTTTTATACTTTTTCAAAATGTTACATTTTAGACCCTTGAGTTTGAAAAGTGGCAAAATATACCCTTGGAGTTTGCATTTTTACGAGTTTGGTCCTTCAAGTTTAAAAGATATACCAAGTAAACCTTGCACTTTAAAAAAGTAGAACAATAATAGACCTGTAGTTATAATTTGTAAAATGACATTTTTAGTCCTTTTAGTTATAAGTTTCAGAAAGTTACGATATATACCTTGCATGGATAATTTTTACAAAACATGTCCAAATTGCCATGCAAGCTTATTTTAACATTTCAATAGACATTTATAAGTTATAATAAACTAAAATATGAAGATTTAATGCAACGCAAGTTTAAAATAACGATTCGTTAAGCTAGGAAGCAAAACGGGTCAAATTAGGGTTTTAAAATGAAAACGCGCGGGTTTTAAAACGTAAAACAAACGTGTAAACTATTTAACCCCCCTTCTAGTTTCCACAATTGGTATCAGGAGCAAGGTCACTCAAGATTTTTAAAATATACTGTATTTTAAAGCTTGGATCGATCTATGGATTCCGACAAATATCTAGAAGGGCAATCTATGCAAAGACCACCACTCTTTGAAAGCGATAGTTTTATTTATTGGAAAAATAGATTCGAGACATATGTTAAATCAAAAGATCTAGATCTTTGGCATGTTATTACCAATGGTGATTTTCAACCTATTGTACAAAATCCGGAAACCAAATTAGATGAGGTTATCCCTTTTGAAAAACAAACCGATGATCTCAAAAAGAGACTTGCGAAAAATAATGAAGCCAAAATGGTTATTTACAATGCTTTGCCAAGAAAAGAATATGAAAGAATTTTCATGTGTAACACGGCAAAAGAAATTTGGAAAACTTTGTTAATCACCCATCAAAGAAATAGCCAAATCAAAGATAATAAGATCGACCTTTTGGTTCAACAATATGAACAATTCATCATTTCTAAAGACGAATCTATAGATAGTGCTTTTGCTAGATTTAATACTATTATTACTAGTCTTAAAGCTCTTGATGAAGGTTATTCTAGTAAGAACTACGTAAGGAAGTTTCTTAGGGCTCTACATCCTAAATGGAGAGCAAAGATCATGGCGATTGAAGAGTTGAAAGACTTAACGTCACTATCTCTTGATGAACTTATCGGGAACCACAAAGTTTACGAAATGATCATCAAGAAAGATTCTGAAATAGTCAAAGCAAAAGTTGAAAGGAAATCTATTGCTTTAAAGGCTAAGAAAGAATCTAGTGATGAAGAGTGTTTGACTTCCGGTAGTGAAGACGAAAAGTACGCCATGGCGGTAAGAGAATTCAAAAAGTTCCTTAAAAGAAGAGGTAGATTCGTGAGGCAACCTCAGAACGACAAAAAGATGTTCCAAAGAAGCCGTGATGACAAGAAAAGGTAAAAGTGATAGAAAATGCTTTAGATGCGGCGATCCGAATCATCTTATTGGAGAATGTCCAAAACCACCGAAAGATAAGAACCAAAGAGCTTTTGTCGGAGGCTCTTGGAGTGATAGCAGTGAAGAAGATGATGAAAAGGTCAAAGATGAAACGTGTCTTGTAGCTCACATATCAAGTGAGGTATGTTCCGAATCATCTTACTTTAGTGATGAAAACTCATCAATTGATGATATAGCTTTAGACAACGAATATGATAAGTTATGCAAAATGAGTCTAAAGATAATCACTAAAAACAAAAAGTTAAAAGCTACTAGAAATAGTCTAGAAAATGAGCTTAGAGAATTAAAAGGTAAATTGTCCACACTCTAGAAAAATAAGGGAGTTGATCTCGATTGTGCAAAGTGTCATGTACTTAAAATTGAGAATGAAAAACTCAAAGATGAATCTACTAGATTAAACAAATTTGAAAAGAGTACACATTGCTTAAATGAAATGTTAAGTAATCAAAAACCCTCCGGTGATAAATTAGGTTTAGGGTTTAATTCATTTGAAGCATCATCTAGTGGAACTAAGGAAATAAAATTTGTGAAATCTCAGAAAAAGGCGTATTCTGATGGAGGTCCCATAAATATGGGCGGCCTCCTAAATGACCAGGCGGCCCCCAAAATAAATATGGGACCGCCACCAGCAACGCCTGGATCTAAGAAAACTGTGTCTTTTCAAAAATCCATTTTGGGTCCTAGACCAAAACACATAATTGTAAACAATGCCAAAGTTCTCATTGCTAGTGACAATGAAGTTAAACAATTTTATAAGCCATTGTCAAAACCCGAAGTTGGATTTTCTAAACCCAATTTTAGATCAAAAACTTCACCTCCTAGAAGAATCAATAATAATTATTCTCGTCCTAAAACACCGCAACCAAAAAGACATGTTGGTCGACAAAACCAACCTCATGGCTTTCCCGTAAGTTGGAACAACTTTCCACGTCAAAGTTACATGCCATGGGAAATGTGTCTTCCATTCTCACATCCCAACCAATTGCATCAAATGCAAGGGATGTTTGGCACTAACAACTGTGGACCCATGAGATATTAGGGACCAAATGTTTGAGTTATTGTCTTATATAAATAGATATGCCTTGGAGTCGACTTGGAGCCCGACGAATGGATTAAGGATAGCGGATGCTCCAAACATATGACGGGCAACCGAAAGCTCTTCTCCACTTACAAGGCATACAATGGAGGTAATGTCATTTTTGGTAGTAATCTTCACGGTAACATCATTGGCAAAGGTACGATTTCCAATGACTCTCTCAAAATAGATAATGTAGAACATGTTGATAACTTAGGATTTAATTTGCTAAGTATAGGACAAATATGTGACAATAAGTGTAGAGTAACTTTTTCTGAACATGATAGTGAAATCACTAAGGACGGTAAAGTCATAGGTAGAGGTATTAGGAAGAAAGGCTTATATGTGATGAAATTAGGAAATAAGCCTAAGGATCAAATTTGTCTAACTACGATTGATGAAAATTCCACCTTGTGGCATAGGAGATTAGGACACGCAAATATGCGTCTCATTCAATCGTTGGCCTCTAAGGAATTAGTTAGAAACTTACCTAAGCTTAAGTTTGATCAATATTTTTGTGATGCTTGCAAAATTGGAAAACAAGCTCACGCTAGTCACAAAGCTAAGAATGTAGTTTCAACGACTAGATGCTTAGAACGTCTCTATATGGATCTCTTTGGTCCATCAGCCGTACGGAGTTACGGAGGAAACCGTTACGCCCTAGTCATAGTAGATGACTACTCTAGGTATACTTGGACTAGATTTCTGAAGGATAAAACCAAAGCTTTTGATCAATTCGAAATATTTAGTAGGAAAAACCAAAACCAATTAGGTTGTTCAATAGTGTCAATTAGAACCGACCACTGTAGAGAGTTTGATAATGAGGTGCAATTTGGAGAGTTTTTCAATACCAACGATATTACACATAACTTCTCGGCTCCACGCACTCCTCAATCAAATGGCGTGGTCGAAAGGAAAAATAGGACACTTCAAGAAATGAGTAGGACTATGTTGAATGAGCAATCTTTACCACAAAAGTTTTGGTGTAACGCTGTAGATACTTCAACATATATTCTTAACCGAATCCTAATTAGAGCCATTCTAGGAAAAATGCCTTATGAAATCTTAAGAGGTAGGAAACCTACTATTGACTATTTTAGAGTGTTTGGAAGGAAGTGCTTCATTTTAAACACTAAAGACTACCTTACCAAGCTTGACCCAAATTCATACGAAGGTGTCTTTCTAGGTTACTCCTAAAATAGTAAAGCCTATATCATTCTTAATAAACACACTAGGAAAATCAAAGAATCACTCAACGTGACATTCGATGAAACTCCTCCACCCTTTAAGACAACACCCTTGGTAGATGATGATCTAGATGAAGAAGAAGCTATTAGGGAAATCAAAAAGAAAAACCTAGAAAATATTGTTGAGGATGAAACATTAGAGATTGACGAAATAGTCAATATTAAGGAATCTATGAACCATCCCTTAGAAAATGTTATAGGAAACCTAAACCAAAGAACCCTTAGATCACAAGCCCAAAACCAAAGTAACTTCTTTTGTTTTATATCAACTATAGAACCTAAGAATGTGAATGAAGCATTAGGAGATGAAAGTTGGATAGTCGCCATGCAAGAAGAATTAAATCAATTCATTGCTAATGACGTTTGGGAGATAGTTCCTCAACCTAGGAATATGATAATCATAGGAACTAAGTAGGTATTTAGAAATAAGTTAGACAAGAACGGTATTGTTTCTCGAAATAAGGCTAGGTTAGTTGCTCAAGGCTACAACCAATAAGAGGGCATCGATTATGATGAAACTTATGCCCCGGTTGCTAGACTTGAGTCAATTAGAATATTATTAGCTTATGCTTACGCCTTAGACTTTAAACTGTTCCAAATGGATGTAAAAAGTGCATTCATAAACGGTTTTATCAATGAGGAGGTATACATGGCACAACCTCTGGGATACATTGATTTCGAAAAACCAGATCATGCTTATAAATTAAAGAAAGCTTTATATGGTCTTAAACAAGCACCCAAAGCTTGGTATGATAGATTAAAAGCCTTCCTTATTAAACATGAATATAAAATGGGAATGGTATATAACACTCTTTTTTCTAAGAAGAAAAGTTCAAATCTCATCATTGTTCAAATATATGTCGATGACATTATATTCGGTTTGACTTGTCAAGACATGTGTGATGAATTTGCCAAAATCATGCATGACAAGTTCGAGATGAGCATGATGGTTGAACTTAACTTCTTCCTTGGATTACAAATTAAACAAATGGAAGATGGTATATTCTTTAATCAATCTAAATATATTAAAGAAATGCTTAAGAAATTTAGTCTAGAAGATTCTAAACCAATGAAAACCCCCATGTCCTCCGATACTAAACTCACGAAAGATGAAGAGTGTGAGTCGGTAGATAGTACCAAGTATCGAGGCATGATAGGTAGTTTATTATACCTAACGGCAAGTAGGCCCGATATCATGTTTAGTGTCTGCCTTTGTGCTCGCTTCCAAGAGGCTCCCAAAACCTCTCACCTTGAAGCGGTTAAGCGTATCTTCCGATACATTAAATTCACTACGCACTTAGGATTATGGTATCCTAAGGGGACCGGTATAGAAACCGTAGTATATGCCGACTTTGATCATGCGGGAGATTATGTGGACTGAAAGAGCACTAGCGGTATTTGTATGTTCGTGGGATGTTGTTTGACATCTTGGTTCTCGAAGAAACAAACCGCTCTTGCTATATCCACTACCAAAGCCGAATACGTAAGCGCCGGAAAGGCATGTCAACAAGCACTATGGATGAAACAAGCTCCCATCGACTACGACGTACGACTCGACGGCGTTCCCATCATATGCGACAACAAAGGAGCGATTGACCTTAGAAAAAACCTGGTGCAACATTCTCGTACCGAACACATCGAAATACGTCACCACTTTCTTCATGATAATGTCCAGAAAGGACATATCTCAATCGAAAAAGTGTCGTTCGTCAACAACATCGCCGACATTCTTACTAAACCCCTTAAACGTGAATCGTTTAACTATCTACGTCTTGGTTTAGGAATGATGGAACACATTCCATAAATCATCTTAGTTCGCTTCTCTTTCTTCTGTCTTAATTCTAGTCCGTGTTCCATTCTGTGTCGTGACAACTTAAATACTTCATCCGAGTACTTTAAGCATATTTAATTCGCGAAATGCAAAATAAAATGTCACTCCTCTTTGTAAAATTTTTGTCAAAAACCAAGTCTAAAAACCCTTAGCTGAGGGCGGCCCCCATATAGGCGGCCCCCCAATATATTTGGGACCACCAGTTAATATGGGACCGCCACCAACAACTCACAAAATAGGACACTTAAACAAAAAATTTTCAAAACAAAAAAACAAACACCTCCTTACCTGCTGCCATTGACGAACACGACTCAAAACCCACCAAAACTCAAAATCAACAATCTAAACATCAATTGAAGATTAAATCAAGACTAATAGTCAATCCTAATATCACAAAGATCATCAATTGTAAGTCATTTCATCTATTTTCTTTCAATTTGAGTCTAGGGTTTATGATGAACACCAAAAATTAAAATTGGGGATTTTTGATTTTTCTTTCAATTTTGTACAATTAAGAAAACTAGGATACAATGTATAACTAATACCCCGTAGATATAGGATTTGCATACATTAGTGAATTTGTTGAAAAACTGATTTCGAACCAAAACCCTAATTTTATTTTCAAATCACTTAAAATTGTTGTTATGCATTGTTAATCCAACCCAAAAACGTTTTCAAACACATGCATAATGATCTCATGAACAAATTTCGAGATACATGACTCATATGTATTTTTTGACTTGTTTGGATGAGAAAAATCAAATTAAGGAGCGTTTGGGTTAACTCTTAAGATTTTATATTTAGGTCGAGTTAATCGTTACTCCACATTTGTTATATCTAGACACATACTAGAAGCAATGTGCATAATCAACTACAAGTGAAACGATAATAAAATGTGATTTCACTTTTTGTTTTAGGAAATCATGCCTCATAAGTCATCCGAAGATCATAAAAATACTAGAGCCTACATACCAATGATAGCACATGAATACCGTACACCTATAAAAGAAAAAAATAAGAGACCTTGAAAGTCTTTACATTCATGAGGGTCGGGTGGTTTTTGACAACTTTGCGGATCTAAACTATGTTCGATCTTTGTTCCATTTTGTCGAGTTTGAGTGTCTCCTTGAAATAAATGAACAAATTTGTCCTTGCTTCATTCTCAAGTTTTATAGTCAACATCGAGTCAGTTATTCTGACGAAGGTCAAATGTTTGTCGAATTTGTTATTCAAAATCAATTCTTCTCTTACTCTCTTGAAGAACTTGCTCAAATTCTTGATATACCTTGTGAAGGTGCATGTGTCTTTACCGACAGATGGAGACCTAATGAGTTGGCATATGGTATCCCTTCGGATGGTCCATATCAAGCCAACCTTCCTTCCATTGAGGACATCATTTCGTCTATTCGAATTAATCGAGATGGTCAAGTCTGTCACATCCGTCATGAGGAAGAAATTGATTCTTGAATATCAAGTTCTAACTCGTGAAATTGAGCTAACCCTGAAGCCTTTAGAAGAAATTATCTGGGAAAATGTATTTTGTATGGGGGTTAATCAGGATCATGTTCCTGCATGTCTTTGTTATATGCTTTATTGTGTCGTACACTCCGAAAGATTCAACCTTTTCTATTTCATGGCAAAACGAATGGAGTAGGTTACTAAACAAAAGAGGTTAATTCTACCATATGGTATGTTATTAACTTGTTTGTTTAAATTCATCGTTAGGGAAAATCCCGAATTCAAAAATGAGTCCTATGTCTTGTATGATCGTATCATGACTCCTCTTGCCGCTCAACTAGAGCGAAAACCCAGAAGAGATCATGGCACGAGAAGAGGTCGTCATTCCACTTCTTCTTCTTCCGCCTTCGATCAACCATCCTTATCTCATCTCAACGATGATGATGACGATGGGAATGACGAAGGGACCTTGTGTGCAAGCACTCCTTCCCCCATTCTTTATGTCAACTCTTTAACCAATCAAGTTCCTTAAGTCTTTCAAAACCCACATAACATTGACCCTCACCTTGAACCATTTTACACTCGCCAAACCGAAATCATCAACCGTCAAGTACAATTACGCGATGAGCAACGTGGTGGAGTAAGGTCAATCGGAAAAAGTCTTAGAAGGTTATGGAGAAACATGAAGAAGTGAGCAATAAGGGAAATTGCTTTATGACATTATTATCTATATTATTTACTAATCTATTATGCTTAGGTGTTTAATCTTATGCTACTCATTAGTAACTTAGTACTTAGTATGGGCAACTTAGCTTGCCATGGATGATCTTTCGATTTTATCATCCTAAACCAATGCTTGCATGCACCTCGATAGACTCTTTGCTATATATATATGATATTATGCATGCTTATCTTTTGATAAAATTTGCCTACATATGCTTCCCTCATAGAACTCAAGATAGTTGATATTGTGAAGTTGGATAATAAGTATTAGATGATTCATGATGACTCTTAGGATGTTATATTTAGGTCGAGTTAATCGTTACTCCACATTTGTTACATTTAGACACACACTAGAAACATTGCTCATGACATATTACATGTGAAACGGTAATAAAATGTGATTTCACTTTTGTTTTAGGAAATCATGCCTCACAAATCTTCTAAAGATTATAAAAATACAAGACACTATATCCCTAAAATTTCACATGAATTTCGTTCTCCAATAAAGAAAAACTAAGAAACCTTGAAGAACGTTACATTCATGAGGGTCGGGTGGTTTTTGATAACTTTACGGATTTAAACTATGTTCGGTCTTTGTTTCATTTTGTCGAGTTTAGTGGTCTTCCTTGAAACCAATGAACAAGTGTATCATTCAGTTTATTCTTGAGTTTTACAGTCAGTATCATTTGAGTTATTCTAACGAAGGTCAAATGTTTGTCGAATTTGTAATTCAAAATCAACTCTTCTCCTACTCTCTTGAAAATTTTGTTCAAATTCTTGACGTTCCCTGTGAAGGAGCGTGTGTCTTTACCGATAGGTGCGGAGCTTGATGATTTGGCATAGGTATCCTTCATGGTCCATATCAAACCAACCCTCCTTTCATCAAGGACATCATTTCGTCTATTCGAATTGATCGAGAAGGTCAAGTCCGTCGCATCCGTCATGAGGAGGAGATTGATGTTCATGATTATCAAATTCTCACTCGTGAAATCATACCAACTTTGAAACCTTTAGAGGAAATCATCCCGGAATACATCTTTTGTCTGGGGGGTAATCGGGATCATGTTCCCGCGTGTCTTTGTTTTATGCTTTACTGTGTCGTACACTCCGAAAGATTCAATCTTGCCTATTACATGGCAAAACGAATGGAGTGGGTCACTAAGCAAGCTAGGTTAATTCTACCCTATGGTATGCTATTAACCCGTTTGTTTACATTCATCATGAATGAATATCCTGAGTTGAATAACGAGTCCTATGTCTTGTACGATCGTGTCATGACTCCTCTTGCCGCTCAACTAGAGCAAAAACTAAGAAGGGATCGTGGCATGAGAAGAGGTCATCATTCTACTTCTTCTTCTTCCGCCTTCGATCAACCATTTCTCATCTCATCTTAACGATGATGACGATGGGAATAACGAAAGGACCTCACATGCAAGCACTCCTTCCCCCATTCGTTATGTCAATTCCTTAACCAATCAAGTTCCTCAAGTTTTTCAAAACCCACCTAATATCGACCCTCACCTTGAACCATTTTACACCCGCCAAACCAAAATCATCAACCGTCAAGTACAATTACGAGATGAGCATCGTGGTGGAGTAAGGTCAATCAGAAAAAGTCTTAGAAGGTTGTGGAGAAACATGAAGAAGTGAGCAATGAGGGAAATTGCTTTATGACATTATTATCTATATTATTTACTAATCTATTATGATTAGGTGTTTAAACTTATGCTACTTATTAGTAACTTAGTACTTAGTATGGGCAACTTAGCTTGCCATGGATGATCTTTCGATTTTATCATCCTAAACCAATGCTTGCATGCACCTTGATAGACTTTTGCTATATATATATGATATTATGCATGCTTATCTTTTGATCAAATTTGCCTACATATGCTTCCCTCATAGAACTCAAGATAATTGATATTGTGAGGTTAGATAATGAGTATTAGATGATTCATGATGAAATAGAATTGACTCAAAAAGGGAAATTTAGAAAAAAAAAATTATCAGGAAATTCTGGAAAAAGTTTTCTATCTCCAGAAAATGGCCCCCTAAAATACTAGGCGGCCCCCTAATATATATGGGACCGCCAGGTAGATTAAGTGAACCCCCATCAGAGTCACAGAATTCTTCTATGTGACCTTCTGAATTTCTGTGCAGTTGACCACTATCCCATCTAGGCACAGCTATAATTTCTGCATTTTGACAAACACCTTTTGGAATCTAAATCTTCAAACCCCATGCCTTACTTCTTCAATCCATTTCTTCCACCTTAAATCATGAACTCTCTTCTATCATCATCTTCATCACCTCATTATACCATGAATTCCACCAATGCTTCCTCATCTAATCCTTCCAAGAAAATCAAACTCACCACAATCCCTCCTAGACAATTATTTGTCAACATATCTAGTGATGAAGATATCACCACCACACCTTCTCCTACAACAACCTCCTCATCTCCAACTCCTCCAAATGCACCATCAAAAACCACATCTACTAATCAAACATCATCAAGTCAAGAAAACACATCTTCTTCCTTTCACTCAAAACTTCAAATTTCACCACCATCTTTACATGAACCAACTTCTCCTTATCACTTGAACCCCTTGCTTGACAATATTTCGGATGTTCCTCCTAGACCTCTAAATCCTCAACCACTTCAAAGTCATCCTTCCTTGGATATCACACTCTCTTTGTCCCCAATCACTCCTCTTGATCACATTTATGACACTCCATCACCACCATCTCAACCACAACCTCAACCACCTATCATGGTCATCCTCTTTTCTACAACTATCATGACTATCATGGGTAAACTTGCATTTGTTATTCTCACAACCGAAACCTTTTCTTCACCCTAAGAGATGATATGAATATCATGTTTTCTCATCTTGAATATCTTCTTACTACCGCAATTACTTCACACTTTCCACCTCCACCTTAAAAATATCTAAATGTTTTCATAAACGTAAAACCCCAAACCTTTTGCTTAAAAAGTCATTCTCTATGAATCATGAATCATTTAAGACTTATGTAGTATTGTTTCTCTTTATCTTGTGTTAGTTCTAGTTTTATCTTGCATGAATGTATTAATTGAATGTTCTAATGTATGAGTTTCTTGTTGGTGGAATGAAACTCTTCTTTTGATTTAAATATAATGTGTTAACTTAAAAGATATTTGTCTTGCAGTTGTACCTCTAACTTTGTTTTGTAGCAAAAACAATTTTCATAAGATCGATCCCTTGGTGCCCCGAACAAGGGGGAGCATACATCAAGGGAGAGTCTTGATATCGTTGATTTCTTTCTTCCTTCAACAACTCGACGATCATTCTTTTTGAATTCAACAAAAAGGGAGAGAAATAGAACATAACTCATTTAATAATTTGACATCTTTAAGTTTATTTAAAATGAGTTTATATTTTGTCATCATCAAAAATGGGAGATTGTTAATACAAATAATGCCTAAAAACGTTATTTATATTTTTCGACCTCTCAACGTTTTGATAATAACAAAATGTAAAAATGTTTACAATAAAAATAAACGTTTACAAATTATTAAATGTAAAATTTCATTTCTAAGATTAGTGATCACTTAAGGTATGGACAAACAAAATAATTAGGCATGATTAGTGATCAAGAAAATATTTTTCTCTTAATCCTCACTTTTAATTCTACACAAGTATTTTCTCAAAAATACATTTATAAAATATTCTTTAATTAAAATAAAAAGTTTTATTAAAAACTTAAAATTTGAAATTCAAATTCTCCCCCCAAAACGGAAGCTTCTACACCAGATACAACATTCCCCACAAAAAGATAAAAAAGGGAGCAGAGTCTAGGCGGCGGCCCCCTTATAGGCCTAGCGGCCCCCTTATATATAAGGGACCACCAGGACCGCCCCCAGATGACCGTTGGGATTCTCTGCCTATAAATACTGCTCCATTCCCAGCAGAAACATATTCCTCTTTGCACAAAATTTTTAAGTCTTTTCTTTCTCTCTCTAAACCTTCTTTCTCTCATTAAATATCTTGATCACTAACATACTTAGATCTTATTTCAAGTAATCTAATATCTTCTTCTCATCTCTTCCCTCTCATTCAAGTACAAGAGAAGAACACTCGTATTCGTCAAGAAACGAAGTGTTAATTAGTGATCTATCCTCCTTTCTTCTAAGTACCAAAACTCTATTGTATTTATCCTGTTTATTTGTGTGATTCGGATATTATGTAGATCCAATAGTGTAGATCTTGTGAGTATGTGTATCTTGTGAAGTGGTAGATTGGTTC
This sequence comes from Tanacetum coccineum, assembly GCA_026074375.1. Taxonomy (NCBI): domain Eukaryota; kingdom Viridiplantae; phylum Streptophyta; class Magnoliopsida; order Asterales; family Asteraceae; genus Tanacetum; species Tanacetum coccineum. The sequence goes on from BQNB010056936.1 coordinate 30,230, forward strand.
TAGCTAAGATTAGGACTCGACATTTAGCTTAGTGTTGGAAAATAACGTAAGCGAAGTGTAAACGGTTTTCTCCACCTAAAAAGAGCTTGTTGACATAGTGAAATCGCGAGTCGGATACCCGGGGAGTGGAGTAGGGCGAAGAGGCGCTTCGTAGCCGAACCACTATAAAATCTTGGTGTCTTGGTTTGGTTGTTTCTTTCCTTATCTATTTACATTATTATTGTTTTTATCGTGTTTTAGTTTAGATAGTTATTGCTTGTTCATATTGTGATTTGATTGAACATATAACTCGAATCTATACATTATTGAAAGTAAACTTTTAAAACGCAAAACAAACGTGTAAACTATTCAACCCCCCCCCCATTCTAGTTTCCACAACGTGTATTCCTATCTTGGTACCTATGGTTAATTTAAACCAAACTAAACAAACTAAAGACGGGTCAGTTTTGGTAAATACGCCGTATCATGTGCATGAATACATCGTATTGCCAGAACTGACAATAATGTTTTTAAAGTGCATAAAAAGTAAAGACCGATAATGCCCAGACAATCAATACACCGTATGGTATAGGGCGGATACACCGTATTGATGTTTGGGAAGACATACTCGATAAAATTAAATAACAATCCGGGTTGTCTCCTGAGAAGCACTTTTGTTTACAGCGAAGTATTTAAGTTAGACTTTTCTTCAGCTTCTCTTCACATTGTATCTTCTTTGAATTCTATCTCTTCTTCCGCATCAATATGTCTTTCGTGGTACTTTTTTAACCGTTGTCCATTGACTTTGAAGCTGACTCTGTTTTTATCTGTGATTTCCACGGTCCCATATGGATACACAGTTTTTACCACATTTGGACCATACCATCTCGATTTGAGCTTACCCAGATGCATCTTGAATCTAGAGTTAAATAGCAATACTAGGTCTCCTACCTTGAAATTTTTGTCCCCTCGAAGCCTAGAGTCATGCCATTTCTTAGTTCTTTCCTTGTAAATCTGGGTGTTCTCGTATGCATTATCTCTTAATTATATCAATTCGTTAAGTTTCATGAAACGGTTTTTTGCTGCTGCTATGAGATCCATATTACATTGTTTTAGTGCCCAATATGCTTTATGTTTGATCTCCACAGGCAAGTGACAAGCTTTTCCATAAACCAATCTAAAAGGTGTGCATCATGTGGGCATTTTATAGGCGGTTCTGAGTGCCCATAATGCGTCGTCCAGCTTTTCGGACCAATTCTTCGGATTATATCCAACTGATCTTTCTAGGATACGTTTAATAGCTCTACTGGTTACCTTGGTTTTCTATTAGTTTGGGGGTGATATGCTATTGACAACTTATGAGTTACTCTGTATTTTTGTAAGGCTTTTTCCAACTGAGAGTTACAAAAATGTGTCCCTCGATCACTAATTAATGCTTTAGGAACTCCAAATCTTGCAAATAGCCTTCTTAAAAATTTAATCACAACGCGAGCATCGTTCGTAGGAAGTGCCTGGGCTTCAACCTATTTTGATACGTAATCAACCGCTACTAAGATGTATTTGCTACCCTTCAAATTAGGAAAGGGTCCCATAAAGTCTAACCCCCATACGTCAAATACATCACATACCTAAATATTGTTTTGAGACATCTCACTTCTTGATGACATGTTTCTTGATATTTGACACGCGTCACATTTCATCACGTAATCTTTGGCATCCTTAAAGATACTAGGCCAGAAGAATCCAGATTCGTAAACTTTCCTTCAAGTCACTGACGCACTATGATGACCCCTAGTTGGTCCAGAATGACAATTTGCCAAAATTTCAAAAATTTCCTTTCCAGCAACACATCGTCTCATTATATTGTCCGGCCATAGCTTGAATGCGTATGGTTCATCCCAAAAATAATTCTTCACTTGAGAAAAAAATCTTTTTCTTTTATCAGGTGTCCAATTCGGAGGCACAAATTTTCCAATGAGATAATTAACATAATCTGCATACCATGGTTCCTCGTTATTGATCTCATTCTTTAATTCCATAAGATGTTCGTTGGGAAATTCATTAGCGATCTCCTCTTCCATGAATGTACTCAACTCTGGGTTTTCAAGTCTTGACAAATGATCCATAACTAAGTTTTATGCCCCTCTTTTATCCTTAATCTCGATGTCAAATCCTTGAAGAACCAGAACCCACCTTATTAGCCTTGGTTTGGCGTCCTGTTTACTAAACAAATACTTTAAAGTAGAATGATCGGTGTAGACATTAGTTTTTGATAAGACAAGATATGGACGAAACTTATCAAAAGAGAAAATAACTGCAAGAAGTTCTTTCTTAGTGGTGGTGTAATGTTCTTGGGCATTATTCAGGGTTTTGCTGGCGTAATAGATTAGTTTAAATTTCCCATCTATCCTATGTCCCAAGACGGCTCCAACAGCGAAGTCACTAGCGTCACACATCAATTCAAAGGGCACATTCCAATCGGGCGAAATTATGATAGGCGCGGTGGTTAATATTTCTTTTAAAATATTAAACGCCTTTTTGCAATCATCAGAAAAATCAAATTTCGCATCTTTCATTAAAAGTTTTATCATTGGTTTAGAGATCAATGAAAAGTCTTTTATGAATCTTCAATAAAATCCAGCATGTCCCAGAAAACTTCTAACTCTTTTTACGTTTGTTGGGTATGGAAACTTAGCTATCACATCGATTTTAGCTCTATCGACCTCAATACTTGCCCCCGAAATTTTATGTCCGAAAACAATTCCTCTTTTACCATAAAATGATATTTTTCCCAATTCAGCACCAGGTTAGTTTCTTCACATCAAGCAAGCATTCTATCTAAATTAGCTAGACAACAATTAAAAGAATTACCGAATACTTATATAGAGTCTTCCACCATGTCATGGAAAATTGCCGTCATGCATCTTTGGAAGGTAGCTGGTGCATTGCATAACCCAAAAGGCATTCTTCGGTAAGAAAAATTCCCATAAAGATAGGTGAATGTTGTCTTTTCTTGATCTTTTAGTGCGATTGGAATTTGGAAGAATCTTAAAAATCCGTCAAGAAAGTAGTAATATTCATTCCCACATAAACGTTCTAATATTTGATCAATAAAGGGAAGAGGGAAGTGATCCTTTCGAGTTGCATCATTAAGCTTACGATAATCAATGCATACTCGCCATCCTGTAACTATGCAAGAGGGAATTAATTCATTATTATCATTCAGAACCACAGTCGTTCCTCCTTTCTTTGGTACAACATGAATAGGACTAACCCATGAACTATCTGAGATTGGATAAATAAGGTCGGAATCAAGCAGCTTAACTATCTCGTTTTTCACCACATCTTGCACTTTTGGATTTAAACGTCTTTGGGGTTGAATGACCGGTTTGAAGTCATCTTCCATTAGAATCTTGTGTGTGCAATATGATGGACTGATTCCCTTAATGTCTGACATTTTCCAAGCAATCGCTCCCTTTCTTTTCTCCAATACTTGTAAAAGTGAACTTTTCTCTTTATCGGACAATTCAGATGAAATGATTATAGGAAAGGATTTGTCACCATGCAAGTAAGCGTATTCTATGTGGTTAGGAAAATCTTTCAGCTCAGGTTTCTTCTCAACGATCTTGTTAGCACTAAACGAATAAAGGTGTTCTCTTTCAAGTTTAACAGGTTCCGCTATTTCCTGGACAACTGAATATGGCGTATTGATAGACGCGATACGCCGTATTGGTTTATTAGAATCATTATTGTTATTTCATTCAATAGGTTCACAGTCTTCTAAGTCTGATTGATCAATTGATTTTTCCAGCCCTCTTGATAAAAACGAATCAGGTTCATCATTTGCCAATAATTCTTGAGCTTCTGTGTTGATTGTGCTGTCTAAATCATCAATCCCGTAGCATTCATCGTCTTTAGTGGGCGGTCTCTTGATTGATTGATCTACGTCAAAGATCACTTCATTGTCTCCAACCCTTAGTGTTATCTTTTTGTTGAATACGTCTATCATCGCTCGAGCGGTTGCCAAAAATGGCCTCCCTAGGATAATAGGAACTCTTGAGTTGTTGATCCAACTTCAATAGATCAAATTCTTTATGCTTGTCTAAGGTTTATGTTAAGAATCGTTTAAGCCCATCTAGGATATGTTTTACAAATATCATTGATAACATATAAGCACAACGGAATTAATCAAAGAACACAATGATATTCAACAAGGTTTTACTACTAAACATCAACCCCCAATATTATTTAATCAGAATAATATGGTTATATCAATGAACGGACAGGATAAGTTACCTTGAACTTGAGGTAATACTAATATTGGCGTCTAAATTCTCACGCTAGAATACCCATACTATTTTGGTCATATGGAACTATGACTTGTACACCTAAACATAATAAAATGTACTTCTCTTTATATTATAGAGATATTAGGTTTTACCTAAAGGGAATAAAGTGATTAGGAAACAACTAAATCTTCCTAACTTTTATAATAATCTTCTGTAATCTTCCATCATTTGAAGAATTTCTCCTTTGTCTTTTAAGTCCTTCATCTTTCATATGTTTTGTCTTATCAACTCAAATATAATTCCCAACATTCTTCCCCTAGTTGATAATGACAAAACCAAAATAAGCACGAGGTTCTTCCCCTGAAGCTAATATATATAAAAAATAGAACTATACCACCAAGGATCTACAAGTTGCAAATCATCTTTGTAATGCCTTCTTCCCTTTTTTGTCATAATCAAATAGGGGACTAAAGTATGCAACTTTGATTTTGACAACCACAAACCATTATCACACTTCTAATCCAGCCTTTTAACAAACACGCCTTAAGATAAATGAACTTGAGCAGTAAAAACTTAAACTAGCAGTAGTAATAATGAATTACAGTAGTAAAAACATTCACCTCATGTGGTGTATGTAAATGGTAAAACATTTTAACAATAAGCTTCCCCTGAAATCAATGTGTTAACCGTTTCTTGAATCTTCAATTTTGTAAGCTCTATGTAATGATTACTGATGAAGAAAACTAAGTATAACAAACTTGATGCTGAAATAGAACAACCCAAACTTGTGTCTTATATCTTGTACTATCCATGTGACGTCAAACTTATAAATAATTCTGTGAAATATAAGTAGATCGCGATCTCTTGACAAAAATCCTCATCTTTTATGAGACACATAACCAAAGTGATAGCAAATGTGAGCATTGAGCACCATAAGTTTGTAAATCACACACCTTTGCTAGATTTGACAAGTCTTCGTCACAACATTGTAAGCACGAACAAGTTATCTGTTGCTAAAAGATATAATAAGAACACAAACCTAAGTAATTCTACTTCACCATCAAATAAGTGATAAATAACCATCTTCGTAACCAATTAATCTAAGAAATCCAAAACCGAGCCATTAAATGTTTTAAGAACATTTAAAACAAATTCGTATGTCATTCTGTTCTATCCGAGATATCCCACACTGCCTTGTCCGATATCTGTCATGCCTAGCAGTTGTAAAAACTTCTTTTAGGCCTATCAGTATTAATACTGCTGACAACACTAACTGCTTAACCTAGCAGTGTTAATATCCATAACCAATAGCAGCACTTAAACACAATCACGAACCAACATTAACATACGAAGTTATTATGCAAACAAACACAAACCCTAGAAGTTAGGATTTTCACATTACATTATTGTTTATATCTGCTTCTTCCAGAAATCCATTACGAATAAACCAAGAAGCAATTCCAAACAGCAGTAACTTAAACATATCAAACCGTTTTAAGTAACTACTAGCCTTAACAGTAGTAAGTCTTTTACTACTGTTCTTCAATACTTGGCAGCACAAAGTAATATATGAAGCATCATTAATAACTTCCTTGTTTGCTTTGGTAGCAGAAACGCATAATTGGCAGCACTAATACATCAACAAGCAGCACTAACCAAAGATAGCAGCATTAACATATCGTTATCAGTATTAAGTTCTGAACCAGCAGCACTAAGTATTCTTGGTTTACTTTGGCAGCAGTAACGAATGTAGCAATACTAATAATAAACGTAACATCGAATCCAAACAGTACTAACATATACTGCCATCAATCCAACGTAACCACAAAGCAACCCATAAAATAATATCCATATCTACATCAGCAGGAACCATATTATAATATATGAGCAGCACAAGTAACACGAGTAGTAGTAAACCTTACCCTGCCCCTATAGCCCTTCCCACTTGGAAATCACTCAACCCGAAGCACCCCATCAATGGCTGAGAAATGTGTAAGGCCAATGAAAGGTTAGGATTGCTTGGAAAGCATCACACTCTCACAGCAAGCTCAACCCAAGTCCAATAGAAGGCTGAGAGCCTCTATAAAAGAAAAAAGAGCAAGCCGAAGACACGACAACTTTTACTATGTTTTTTTTCTTAGTATAATTTAAATTCAGTCTTTCTTTTAACCATTTTAATGTAATTCAGCTTGTACCTTAAGAATTTGAGCAATATAATTCAGTTTCAAGTTTACTTAAGCTTTGATTTCAATTTTAAGCAAATTTTACCAAACAAGCTCTTAATAAGCTCGAATTCATGTTAAATCCTGTTTTTAATGATTCATTTACTCCTTCTAAACATTTCACATCATAACATGTTCATTTGAGTTCATTTGATCATACATTGGAAGCTTATGAAGTAATAAGCTGAAAATAGCTTATTGAGCTATTTGCTCTTTGGTTTAGAGGCAAGGTGCCAGTAGGTATAAGCTTTTAAAGTCACTCACTCAACTAGAGTGACTTTGGTGCTGAGACAACAACAATTTCAGGTTTAAATTTCTTAAGTTTCAATCTAGCTTATTTTTTTTAGCTTAAAATCATTTGCTTATTTCTATTCATCTTTGTTTAATTTTTGTCAAACATGTTTGTTTATGTTCAAGCTCTATCTGTTTTCAGTGTTAATTGGATTAAAATTGTGTGAGCCTAGTTTCTCTTGTAAAACTGAAATATTAGTGTATTAAGCTAGGAGAGAAACTAGCTTAATCTCACTAATAAGCTGTAGTTTTTTTAGCTTATAAAGCTTTATTAGGTAATTTTTAGCAAGAGTAGATAAAGTGTTTTAAAAGTTTTAGTGTTAAATAGATTTGAAGTGAAAATGAGTTTGACAGTTTTAGTTTAAGGGAGTGTTTGGATTTGGCTGTAGTTGACTCTTAAAGTCAACTACACTCTATCAAAACTTTTCATTAAGTTGAGTTAGGCTTTAATATCAAGTTTAAAACAGTTTTTAAAAGTTAAAGTTTAGTTTGATAAAAGTTAGAAGTGTAAAAGTCATTGCCAGCACCAGGGCATTTTAGATAGTTAAGATTTGTTAGCATTAAGAGATTTATAACTTGTGAGATTTCAGCATTGTCCAAAGTAGGTTTAGATACAAAGAGTTAGTAGGTTTGAGAAGTCATTACTTGAAATTGAGCCTGTATTTGAGTTCATAGCCAAGTGCACCAGCAACCAATTGCATCAGCAAGTGCACTTCACATCAGCATATGTTTTGCCATTTTAAACTTTGAGTTTTTCAATTCCTTGTCAAAACTTTGCAAATCCTTTTAGCTAGGTTGATTTTAGATAATTAGCTTAGCTTATTCCCAAATTCTCAGCACCAAAGGTCCAAAAATAAGCTTTTTAGCTTAAGTGAAATAAGCTCTAAAAACTGTTTCATTAGACTTTGCACTTTTTCATCCTAATTTTCTTTCTAAGTTTGTGAACAACAGGTTAATATTAGTTTAGAATCCTTTAATACACATCTTAGGCATTAATAAGCATCTTTTATTTTCAGTTTTCATTAAGTAATAAGCTCTAAATAAGCTAAAATCCAAAGAGCTTATCAAAGTGCTACTTTCTGTGAACAGCCTTTGTCAGCTTATTTTGTAGCTTATTGTGTTGTTAAAAGTCCAAAGTGTCTTTGTTAAAGTTGTTAGGAATAAGCTAGTCTACAACTTTGTAGTTTTAAGTTTTTGCTAATTCTCAATTTTTCTATAAGCTAAATAAGCTGAAATCGTAGGGTCTGTTCTGTCATTGTCTAATAGTTCAAGGTTACCCGTTTTCTCTATAGTGTAAAATTTCCAAAATTATCCCGCCTACCCTTATCTTTCCTTTATTTCATTTTCTACCCTGTCTTTTATAAGAAATAAAAAAGAATTAAAATTTTAGTTTTTAGTTTTAATAAAAATTAGGTTTAAGTTTTAATTACACA